>JAXQQM020082216.1:0-182025 GCA_034641835.2 Pinus albicaulis
TCCTATGCTAGAGAGTTACCATATAGGAATAGGTCTTGGCATGTGTATTATGCTTTGTCTAGAGATATAGATCCTGTATATTTTGGTTTCATTCAGAATACTGATTGGACATGGCATGATTATTTCACCATCCATCAGAGAGCTAGAATACATGGGTCTGTCAGAGTTTTATTTTACGCCGTAGATGTAGATAATGTCATAAATTGGTGGAGTCCTTGGTTCGAGTTGTTTTTGTATAAGTATATGCCTAGGGTATGTTGGATGCTTGATCATGATTTCCAGAGTACTATCAGCACGTTGATTTGGGAATTGCATGTTGCTGCTCAAAATGATTATGTCATAGATTTTGAGTTTTTCCATTAGGACACTGTTGTGGTACCAAATGAAAGAGATGAGTCATTTAGTCTCTTTGTCATCTTTCAAGGACGGATTACTATTGATGAAGAATAAAGACCACATAATGTGTATTCTTTCCCATTTTATTGCTGTTTCAAAGAAGTTTCCCCACATTGGTTGGATAGAGCTTTGCCACACGAGATATTTTCTCCTGAACCAGAAGAATTATTGGAGGCAGAACAATTTGCTAGAAAAAATCGCGATTGATTGCAAAGATCACTCATTTGATATCTTTGCATATCTTAATTTTGGTTTCCGTGGGATTTGGTCCAACTAAAAATATCCACTGTGTATTTACTTTTGTAAAGGAGCCGATGTCCTAGATTCCGGCCAGATTGTAATCTTTGATTTATTAGATTCAGTCAACATATGGCCTAGCCTCCAAGGGACAAGATAACATGTGATTTTCCTCACATGCTCGAATATTTAGACTGTTCATTACTAGATCTGTCTCTACTTTTGACAGATCTCCATTTTTGGGTAATAGATCCAATATGTCTTCTCCATCTTCTCCACCTTCTCAGTCTATTATTCCCAGAAAATCTGTTTCCACAATAAGCCATAGAAGATCTCAGTCACATAAATTTGATGACTTTCAGTTTTGTGTTCCATCCTCGTCATCCAGTTTCCAGACTGAAAAATAGCAGTCTTCTCAAAAAGACTCCCAGATCTTTATTCCTGATATAAAAATTTTCTCCCTGCCTAGAGCCCAACAAGAATTGTCTGCATAGATAAATGAAAGGCATCTCGAACCTGGAAATGCTAGGAGAACATTTAGAAATGGAACAATGAAAGCAGATCTACAATGGTTGCAAATGAAGAATCTTTCAGATCCAGAACAGAGTGACTCAGAAAAGATGCATAATTATACAAACTATCAGATTGTTTGTATGTTGCAAAATATAGATGATATAGCCAGAGATGTGTTCGAAATAAAGGAACACATTAAGAAAATGCACATTTGTTATAATGAAGTTTTGGGAATCCAGAATGAACATACGCAGAAGTTGAATGATATCCAGTCAAACATGGGTATTATCTCTATATCTCTTGATCATCTGAGAGACGCTCTTCCTACTCCTCCTTCTCCTCCACATTACAAAGAAGTGGATGCTTCCAGTTCAAAGTTACGATTTACTTATGATCCTAGTCCATCACAAGCTGGATTAAGAAGTATTCTTTTCAAAGGGGTAGAGAATTTAGATGCAGTCAAGTATGACAAAATAAAGAAAGGAATTAATTTAGCCAAAGAGAAAACAGACTTAATGAGAGAAAGGCTAAATAGTTTTCCTTCTCTTGAAAGTTTAAGACTACCTAAGGGTTATACTAGTCTTAAAAGTTTGTTAGAAAATGGCCAACCATTTGCTACAAAGGTTCCCCAAATATTGGCCATGTCTGGTGTCACTGCTACTCAAAGAACCCCTGGTGAACCCACTCAAGGTGAACCAAGTTCCAAAAGAGAAAGAGGTGACACATATTCTTATGTCCGCAAAGGAAGAAAACACGAAGAAGATACCACTGGCCATGAAGCCTCTGCAACAAGTCCATTTGGTAGGTATACAGAAAACCTACAAAATATCTCAGTCAAGATGGAAAATCCTTCTTCGAAAGGGTTTGGTAATACTCTGCTTGTTAGTATTGATTTCCTAAGCTATGATGAAGTAATTACTGTTTTCCATAATTTTCATGCTTGGGCACTCCAGAGACAAGCAAAAACCAAGGCAGATTGGTCGAATATTGTTACTCAAATCGTTTAGTCTTTTACTGGTATTCTTAAGCAATAGTGCAATAAGTTATCAGATCAATAAATGAATCACATAGTTGAAAATGAAGATGATCCCTTAAAAGCTTTGTTTGATGCACTAAAGCATGAGTTTGTAGGGATTGTACCATAAAATTCTGATCACCATTCCCAATTGTTTTTATCCCAGAGATTGTGTAATATAGATTATTTACAAGAATATTTTTGTACTATGCAGAAATTATTATGCCAGGCAAATGATCCCCATAATGTTGCATATTTGAGGTACTACATAGCTTCCATGCCGAGAAAGATTCCAGATTTGATAAATCAGTATATTGATGAACATAAAATCAAGATTGAAAATTCATCATTTGATGTTGTTCAACAATTGATAGTCTCAGTCTTGCAGAAAGAATGTGCTGCTGAAAAAGCTAAAAGGAATTTCCAAAAGAAAATGTATTTCAGCACTAAGCTCTGCAATAATTTCAAGGAAACTTTTGACTTTGGATACCATTCCAAATCTAAGAATAAAGTTACCCAAAAGAAGCACCAGAGTTGTTCCTACAAAGTAGATAAGTATTTTCCTAAAAATAAGTATTATCCTTCTAAGAAATCTTTTCAGGGTAGAAGGACAGTATTTAGGAAAAGGACAAAACCTTCAAAGAAATTTTTTTGTTTTATTTGTGGAAAAGAAGGTCACTATGCTAATGCTTGCAGAGAAAATAAGGACAAAAAACAAATGAAAATCATGGATATATTCTCATCAGTACATGATCCAAAAGATTGGGATCTTATATCTCATTCTGATGGTGAATACTTTGAAGTTTCCAGTTCTTCCTCAGAATCTGAAGGAGATGATTTGACAGAAATCATAAAGCTTACATTGGATTCTGATTCCTATGATAGTGATGAAACATTTATTCCTGACATAAAAATGCTTCATTTTGGTTCTTCAGATAATTTGCAGATTAAGATAGCAAAGGTGAAAGTTGAATTGGCACAGCTTGATCCAGTTCAATTCACAGCCAGAAGAAAGTTAACAGAGAAACTTGACAGTTTAGAGAAGCAGCTACCTTCTTCTAGGAGATTCAAAGAAAGTTCTTCAGATGAAGAATTTATTGAGAAAGAGTTTGATTCAATGTTCAAACCCCTGAAGATCACAGAAAATCCACAATACTCAGGTATGAATACAATCACAACTCTTAAAAAGAAAATTGAGGATTTGGAATCATCTATTCATCATACTCGATCAGAAATGATTCAGTTATCATCCAAGCTTCAGTTGTTAATTTCTGATTATGATGATTTTAATTCCAAATTAGCAAGTCTATTGATGAAAGATGTTCCAGAAGAAATTCCTTTGAAAACTACAAGTGTTGATGTTGTAAATATTATGGGAATAGGAGATAGAGTGGTTATTCCAATAAAAATCAAACTGCCTAAGGTCAAGGAATACACTCTAGATGCTCAGATTGATTCTAGAGCAATGAGTAGTTGCAGAAAATTTGGTGCCATTCCTGCTTATTATTGGCAGCCTATTAAGTTACAGTTCAGGGCTATCACTAAAGATTTGATGGAGATTAATCACATAGCTCCTAATTTTCCAATCATTTTGAATGATGTTAAAGTGTTTGTGACTTTGTACAGTTTTGATACTGGAACAGATTTTTTGTTAGGACAAGATTTTTTGAAAAAGTTTCTTCATGTTACTTTTGATCAAGACTCAGTAATTTTTACCACCAGTCAAGGCCCTGTCATAGTACCTGCTTCAAATGACTACAAAATCAATGTTGCTCCAGTTGAAGAAGATCAAGTTCAGGTTAGTCTCCAAGATTTGTCTAAAATTCATAAAATTGTGAAAAATGCTGAGCTTCATGGCCCTAATACTTTGCAACCTATTTCAGACAAGCTTCGCAAATATTGCACAGCAAATAGACCAGATGCTTTATGGACAAGGGAAAAATATTTTGTAGCACTTCCTTACAAAGAAGGCTATGTTCCTAGACCACAAAAGGCCAATGCCAATCACATGAGTCCACAAGAGCAAGCTTTGTGTAAAGATGAAATCTCCCAGCTCCTCCAGCAACATCTTATTAAGCCCTGTAAAAGCCCCTGGGCATGCCCAACTTTCTATGTGAATAAGCACAGTGAGCAGAAGAGAGGAAAGAAAAGACTTGTCATCAATTACAAGCTTTTAAATGATGCATTGCTTCCCATCAAGTATCCTCTCCCTAATAAAGAGCTTCTTCTCGCCAAGATTGCTAATGCTAATGTTTTTAGAAAATTTGATTTGAAAAGTGGTTTCTGGCAAATTGGCATCATTCCAGCAGACAGGTACAAAACAGCTTTTACAGTCCCCCATGGCCAATATCAGTGGACTGTTATGCCTTTTGGATTGAAAAATGCTCCATCTGAATTCCAAAAACGGATGGAAGACATTTTTGGAGGGGTAGATTTTATCATAGTATATATAGATGATCTGCTTGTTTTCAGTAGAGATGTAAATAGCCATAAGCAACATTTATAAAAGTTCTATGACATGGTGTATAGACATGGACTTGTGCTATCTGATTCTGATGAGAAGTTTCAAATTGGGAAAATCTGAATTGATTTCCTAGGACTGCATATAGAACAAGGTCATATTGAGCTCCAATCACATACTCTGACCCATCTATTGAAATTTCCAGATGTTATTCCAAATGTCAAAAGTTTGCAAAGATATCTTGGTTGTTTGAATTATATCAGACAATTTTATGAAAAACAATCAGAAGATACTAAAACTTTGCAAAAGAGATTGAAGAAAGAAGCAGTTGGATGGACTAAGGAAATGACATAAGTAGTCATAAATATTAAAGCCAAGGTTAATGAATTGCCAAAGCTTAAAATTCCTGATACTAATCTTCCTTTCATTCTTGAAACAGATGCTTCACATCATACATGGGTTGCAGTACTGCTACAAAAACATGGAAGGAAAGAGTTAGTTTGTGCATATGCTTTAGGGACATTTGATGACACAGAAACAAAGTATCCTTCTTCTCACAAAGAGATACTTGTTGTAAAAAGAGGAATTAAGAGATTCCATCTGTTTCTTAAAAGTGTCAGATTTATTGTTCGAACATTTCTAAAGCACATGAAAGGTATATTGGCAAATAAAAGGCTTTTAGAACAAGGTAACACCAGAATCCTAAGATGGGCTTTATGGCTTGAAGGATTTGATTTTGACATTGTATACAAGTCTAGAGATGAGAACTATCTTGCAGATATGTTGACCGGAGAAGGAGCTGAAATAAAAGAAATCAAGATGTTCAGGCCACTTCGCCAAGATGGTGCTTCATCAAGTTTAGTTCAGTCCAATAGAGTCAGTCCTGTTGTCATTTGTAGTCTGTGTTAGTATGAGTTTTGTTGGAATTTTTTTGTAAAAAGAGTCAAGTCTTTACCTTTGGGCAACCAGCAAGTAGTATTACAGAAATATTTTGATTCAGAAGAAGCTATGTGGTCCTATGCTAGAGAGTTACCATATAGGAATAGGTCTTGGCGTGTGTATTATGCTTTGTCTAGAGATATAGATCCTGTATATTTTGGTTTCATTTAGAATACTGATTGGACATGGCATGATTATTTCACCATCCATCAGAGAGCTAGAATACATGGGTCTGTAAGAGTTTTATTTTACGCCATAGATGTAGATAATGTCGTAAATTGGTGGAGTCCTTGGTTCAAGTTGTTTTTGTATAAGTATATGCCTAGGGTATGTTGGATGCTTGATCATGATTTCCAGAGTACTATCAGCACTTTGATTTGGGAATTGCATGTTGCTGCTCAAAATGATTATGTCATAGATTTTGAGTTTGTCCATTAGGACACTGTTGTGGTACCAAATGAAAGAGATGAGTCATTTAGTATCTTTGTCAGCTTTCAAGGACGGATTATTGTTGATGAAGAAAACAGACCACATAATGCGCATTCTTTCCCATTTTATTGCTGCTTCAGAGAAGCTGCCCCACATTGGTTGGACAAAGCTTTGCCACACGAGATATTTTCTCCTGAACCAGAAGAATTATTGGAGGCAGAACAATTTTCTAGACAAAATCGTGATTTATTGCAAAGATCACTCATTTGATATCTTTGCATATCTTACTTTTGGTTTCCGTGGGATTTGGTCTAGCTAAAAATCTCCACTGTGTATTTACTTTTGTAAAGGAGTTGATGTCCTAGATTCCAGACAGATTGTAATCTTTGATTTATTAGATTGTGTCAGATTCGGTCCCCATATGGCCTAGCCTCCAAGGGATGAGATAACATGTGATTGTCCTCACATTCCCGAATCTTTAGACTATTCATTACTTTTTGTACATTTTTATATTATGTCCTTCGGATGAGATATCTTGCATGATAATCCTACCGAAAGGAGATTCCCAAGTTAACGGTGAAAGTAGCAACCGGATGACTGGTTAAGAGATTATATATAGGGGTAGTCTTAGCTCATTGAAGCATTCGAAACTTTCTGAGGGTTGAATCTTTTTGTTTCTAGTTCGAGTCTGAACTCCCTGCTCTACATCTGTGAGAAGTTTCTCGATCTGCTTGCATCACGAAGGTCTCACTCATGAGTATGTAAATTCTGAGTGATTGTAACTCCCAGTTAGAGTCTGAACTCCCTGCTCTGCATCTGCGAGAAGTTTCTCGATCTTCTTGCATCACAGAGGTCTCACTCATGAATCTGTAAATTCTGAGTGATTGTAATTGCTCTGTAAGAGCTTTCTTAGTAGTATTCTATATCAAAATTTTGACTTGTGTCTTGGACACCAGAATGAATAATTTTCATGATGCTTTGTTGGGTGGATTCCAAAGTCCATTAAATAATGGCCCTGTTTGGTCTTCAGTCATTCCTCCCTATCAAGTAGCCTTAACAGATCCCTACATCAATGAGTTCTTAAATGCATATATCCAGTTCCATGGTTTTGATGTAGCCCCTCAGGCACTAATATCTCAGCTTCATTCTTCTATATGTCTCCGTTTTGTTTCCACTTCAATGCCACCGTTGAATCCAAAATTGTGTGATAGAGCTTTGAAAGAAGGCGTTGTTGTTGGCCCTGGTAACACTGCTCCTCTTCAAATAGGATTTGCAGAATGCTCTCTTCCTAAAGAGTGGAATAGCACATACACACCACTCTCTCAGAAATATCCACAGCTCAAATCTTCCAAAGAGCCACAGCAGTTGTCCCTTATACGACATCCTGATGGATCTAGTGGCCTTCACTTCACCACACCCTCACTTACTAGATCTATCTCTACTTTTGATAGATCTCCATTATTGGGTAATAGATCCAATATGTCTTCTCCATCTTCTCCACCTTCTCATTCTATTATTCCCAGAAAATTTGTTTCCACAATAAGCCATAGAAGATCTCAGTCACATAAATCTGATGACTGTCAGTTTTTTGTTCCATCCTCGTCATCCAGTTTCCAGACTGAAAAACAGCAGTCTTCTTAAAAAGACTCCCAGATCTTTATTCCTGATATAAAAAGTTTCTCCCTGCCTAGAGCCCAACAAGAATTGTCTACAAAGATAAATGAAAGGCATCTCGAACCTAGAAAAGCTAGGAGAACATTTAGAAATGGAACAATGAAATCAGATCTACAATGGTTGCAAATGAAGAATCTTTCAGATCCAGAACAGAGTGACTCAGAAAATATGCACAATTATACAAACTATCAGATTGTTTTTATGTTGCAAAATATAGATGATATAGCCAGAGATGTGTTAGAAATAAAGGAACACATTAAGAAAATGCACACTGGTTATAATGAAGTTTTGGGAATCCAGAATGAAGATACACAGAAGTTGAATGATATCCAGTCAAACATGGGTATTATCTCTAGATCTCTTGATCATCTGAGAGATGCTCTTCCTACTCCTCCACATTACAAAGAAGTAGATGCATCCAGTTCAAAGTTAAGATTTACTTCTGATCCTAGTCCATCACAAGCTGGATTAAGAATTATTCTTTTCAAAGGGGCAGAGAATTTAGATGCAGTCAAGTATGATAAAATAAAGAAAGGAATTAATTTAGCCAAAGAGAAAACAGACTTAATGAGAGAAAGGCTAAATAGTTTTCCTTCTCTTGAAAGTTTAAGACTACCTAAGGGTTATACTAGTCTTAAAAGTTTGTTAGAAAATGGCCAACCATTTGCTACAAAGGTTCCCCAAATATTGGCCATGTCTGGTGTCACTGCTACTCAAAGAACCCCTGGTGAACCCACTCAAGGTGAACCAAGTTCCAAAAGAGAAAGAGGTGACACATATTCTTATGTCCGCAAAGGAAGAAAACACGAAGAAGATACCACTGGCCATGAAGCCTCTGCAACAAGTCCATTTGGTAGGTATACAGAAAACCTACAAAATATCTCAGTCAAGATGGAAAATCCTTCTTCGAAAGGGTTTGGTAATACTCTGCTTGTTAGTATTGATTTCCTAAGCTATGATGAAGTAATTACTGTTTTCCATAATTTTCATGCTTGGGCACTCCAGAGACAAGCAAAAACCAAGGCAGATTGGTCGAATATTGTTACTCAAATCGTTTAGTCTTTTACTGGTATTCTTAAGCAATAGTGCAATAAGTTATCAGATCAATAAATGAATCACATAGTTGAAAATGAAGATGATCCCTTAAAAGCTTTGTTTGATGCACTAAAGCATGAGTTTGTAGGGATTGTACCATAAAATTCTGATCACCATTCCCAATTGTTTTTATCCCAGAGATTGTGTAATATAGATTATTTACAAGAATATTTTTGTACTATGCAGAAATTATTATGCCAGGCAAATGATCCCCATAATGTTGCATATCTGAGGTACTACATAGCTTCCATGCCGGGAAAGATTCCAGATTTGATAAATCAGTATATTGATGAACATAAAATCAAGATTGAAAATTCATCATTTGTTGTTGTTCAACAATTGATAGTCTCAGTCTTGCAGAAAGGATGTGATGCTGAAAAAGCTAAAAGGAATTTCCAAAAGAAAATGTATTTCAGCACTAAGCTCTGCAATAATTTCAAGGAAAATTTTGACTTTGGATACCATTCCAAATCTAAGAATAAAGTTACCCAAAAGAAGCACCAGAGTTGTTCCTACAAAGTAGATAAGTATTTTCCTAAAAATAAGTATTATCCTTCTAAGAAATCTTTTCAGGGTAGAAGGACAGTATTTAGGAAAAGGACAAAACCTTCAAAGAAAATTTTTTGTTTTATTTGTGGAAAAGAAGGTCACTATGCTAATGCTTGCAGAGAAAAGAAGGACAAAAAACAAATGAAAATCATGGATATATTCTCATCAGTACATGATCCAAAAGATTGGGATCTTATATCTCATTCTGATGGTGAATACTTTGAAGTTTCCAGTTCTTCCTCAGAATCTGAAGGAGATGATTTGATAGAAATCAAAAAGCTTACATTGGATTCTGATTCCTATGATAGTGATGAAACATTTATTCCTGACATAAAAATGTTTCATTTTGGTTCTTCAGATAATTTGCAGATTAAGATAGCAGAGGTGAAAGCTAAATTGGCACAGCCTGATCCAATTCAGTTCACAGCCAGAAGAAAGTTAACAGAGAAACTTGACAGTTTAGAGAAGCAGCTACCTTCTTCCAGGAGATTCAAAGAAAGTTCTTCAGATGAAGAATTTATTGAGAAAGAGTTTGATTCAATGTTCAAACCCCTGAATATCACAGAAAATCCACAATACTCAGGTATTAATACAATCACAACACTTAAAAAGAAAATTGAGGATTTGGAATCATCTATTCATCATACTCGATCAGAAATGATTCAGTTATCATCCAAGCTTCAGTTGTTAATTTCTGATTATGATGATTGTAATTCCAAATTAGCAAGTCTATTGATGAAAGATGTTCCAGAAGAAATTCCTTCGAAAACTACAAGTGTTGATGTTGTAAATATTATGGGAATAGGAGATAGAGTGGTTATTCCAATAAAAATCAAACTGCCTAAGGTCAAGGAATACACTCTAGATGCTGAGATTGATTCTGGAGCAATGAGTAGTTGCTGCAAATTTGGTGCCATTCTTGCTTATTATTGGCAGCATACTAAGTTACAGTTCAGGGCTATCACTAAAGATTTGATGGAGATTAATCACATAGCTCCTGATTTTCCAATATTTTTGAATGATGTTAAAGTGTTTGTGACTTTGTACAGTTTTGATACTGGAACATATTTTTTGTTAGGACAGGATTTTTTGAAAAAGTTTCTTTCTGTTACTTTTGATCAAGACTCAGTAATTTTTACCACCACTCAAGGCCCTGTCACAGTACCTGCTTCAAATGACTACAAAATCAATGTTGCTCCAGTTGAAGAAGATCAAGTTCAGTGTAGTCTCCAAGATTTGTCTAAAATTCAAAAAATTGTGAAAAATGTTGAGCTTCATGGCCCTAAGACTTTGCAACCTATTTCAGACAAGCTTCCCAAAGATTGCACAGAAAATAGACCAGATGCTTTCTGGACAAGGGAAAAATATTTTGTAGCACTTCCTTACAAAGAAGGCTATGTTCCTAGACCACAAAAGGCCAGTGCCAATCACATGAGTCCACAAGAGCAAGCTTTGTGTAAAGACGAAATCTCCCAGCTCCTCCAGCAGCAGCTTATTGAGCCCTGTAAAAGCCCCTAGGCATGCCGAGCTTTCTATGTGAATAAGCACGGTGAGTAGAAGAGAGGAAAGAAAAGACCTTTCATCAATTACAAGCTTTTAAATGATGCATTGCTTCCCATCAGGTATCCTCTCCCTAATAAAGAGCTTCTTCTTGCCAAGATTTCTAATGCTAATTTTTTTAGCAAATTTGATTTGAAAATTGGTTTCTGGAAAATTGGCATCATTCCAGCAGACAGGTACAAAACAACTTTTACATTCCCCCATGGCCAATATCAATGGACTGTTATGCCTTGTGGATTGAAAAATGCTCCATCTGAATTCCAAAAACAGATGGAAGACATTTTTGGAGGGGTAGATTTTATCATAGTATATATAGATGATTTTCTTGTTTTCATTATAGATGTAAATAGCCATAAGCAGCATTTAGAAAATTTCTATGACATGATGTATAGACATGGACTTGTACTATCTGATTCTGATGAGAATTTTCAAATTGGGAAAATTAGAATTGATTTCCTAGGACTGAATATAGAACAAGGTCATATTGAGCTCCAATCACATATTCTGACCCATGTATTGAAATTTTCAGATGTTATTCCAGATGTCAAAAGTTTGCAAAGATTTCTTGGTTGTTTGAATTATATCAGACAATTTTATGAAAAACAATCAGAAGATACTAAAACTTTGCAAAAGAGATTGAAGAAAGAAGCAGTTGGATGGACTAAGGAAATGACAGAGGCAGTCAGAAATATTAAAGCCAAGGTTAATGAATTTCCAAAGCTTAAACTTCCTGATACTAATCTTCCTTTCATTATTGAAACATATGCTTCACATCATACATGGGCTGCAGTACTGCTACAAAAACATGGAAGGAAAGATTTAGTTTGTGCATATGCTTCAAGGACATTTGATGACACAGAAACAATGTATCCTTCTTCACACAAAGAGATACTTGTTGTAAAAAAAGGAATTAAGAGATTCCATCTGTTTCTTAAAAGTGTCAGATTTGTTGTTCGAACAGATCTAAATCACATGAAAGGTATATTGGAAAATAAAAGGCTTTTAGAACAAGTTAACACCAGAATCCTAAGATGGGCTTTATGGCTTGAAGGATTTGATTTTGACATTGTATACAGGTCTGGAGCTGAGAACTATCTTGCAGATATGTTGACTAGAGAAGGAACTGAAATAAAAGAAATCAAGATGTTCAGGCCACTTTTCCAAGATGGTGCTTCATCAAGTTCAGTTCAGTCCAATAGAGTCAGTCCTGTTGTCATTTGTAGTCTGTGTCAGTATGAGTTTTGTTGGAATTGTTTTGTAAAAAGAGTCGAGTCTTTACCTTTGGGCATCCAGCAAGTAGTATTACATAGATATTTTGATTCAGAAGAAGCTATGTGGTCCTATGCTAGAGAGTTACCATATAGGAATAGGTTTTGGCGTGTGTATTATGCTTTTTCTAGAGATATAGATCTTGTATATTTTGGTTTCATTCAGAATACTGATTGGACATGGCATGATTATTTCACCATCCATCAGAGAGCTAGAATACATGGGTCTGTCAGAGTTTTATTTTACGCCATAGATGTAGATAATGTTGTAAATTGGTGGAGTCCTTGGTTCAAGTTGTTTTTGTATAAGTATATGCCTAGGGTATGCTGGATGCTTGGTCATGATTTCCAGAGTACTATCAGCACTTTGATTTGGGAATTGCATGTTACTGCTCAAAATGATTATGTCATAGATTTTGAGTTTGTCCATCAGGACACTGTTGTGGTACCAAATGAAAGAGATGAGTCATTTAGTCTCTTTGTCAGCTTTCAAGGACGGATTACTGTTGATGAAGAATTCAGACCACATAATGTGTATTCTTTCCCATTTTATTGTTGCTTTAGAGAAGCTACCCCACATTGGTTGGATAGAGCTTTGCCACTTGAGATATTTGCTCCTGAACCAGAAGAATTATTGGAGGCAGAACAATTTGCTAGACAAAATCGTGATTGATTGCAAAGATCACTCATTTGATATCTTTTCATATCTTACTTTTGGTTTCTATGGGATTTGGTCCAGCTAAAAATATCTACTTTGTATTTACTTTTGTAAAGGAGCCGATGTCCTAGATTCCGGCCAGATTGTAATCTTTGATTTATTAGATTGTGTCAGATTCGGTCCCCACATGGCCTAACCTCCAAGGGACGAGATAACATGTGATTGTCCTCACATGCTCGAATCTTTAGACCGTTCATTACTTTTTGTAAATTTTTACTGTATGTCCTTCGAATGAGATATCTTGCATGATAATCCTGCAGAAAGAATATTCCCAGGTTACCGGTGAAACTAGCAACCGGATGACTGGTTAAGAGATTATATATAGGGGTAGTCTTAGCTCATTGAGGCATTCAAAACTTTCTGAGGGTTGAATATTTGTGTTTCTAGTTTGATTCTGAACTCCCTGCTCTACATCTGCGAGAAGTTTCTTGATCTGCTTGCATCACGGAGGTCTCACTCATGAGTCTGTAAATTCTGAGTGATTGTAATCTCTCTGCAAGAGCTTTCTGAGCAGTATTGTATATCAAAGCAGTGTTTAGATGTTTTTCAAGTAAATTTGGTATCAAAGCCAAACTGAAATAATATGAATATCATATTTGTAAAGAAACCCTCGAGGATTTAACCTGTATATAAATACAGAGAGGGACGATATTAAAAAACTGAGAGTGATATCGTATTCAACTCTTACATAAATCGAAGCTTCAGAATCGTAAGTCCTCATACCTATTAAAATGAGGCCGAACGAATTGAAAACCCTGCAATACATAATAAGGGTGAAATGAAATTTTTGATAGTAAAATGTAAAAACGTATAAAATAAAAAGGAATTTGGAATAAGCTAGGAAAGAAACAAAATTTTAGTCACCTATTAAACAGAGAAGGATACTTACGGAGAAGCAAATTTGAGGAAGAACCCATTAATAATTCTACAAGCCAATCATTCTGAATCGAACTCCTGGGATGAGCGATGCATTCATCCCAATAACAATTACGAATTGAATTAGTAAATTGAATGATATGGGATACGATATTCTGCAAAATTCTTTGTTGAGTTCAATATATATATGCTCAGAGAAGAAATCGGGATTTAAAAACCAAATTTTACATTGTATGTATTCAATGATACAAGATTTCATACAAAACTTATACATCATCAAACTGAAAACCAAAGAGATTAAAAATACGCCTCTGAATATAAGCGAAATGAAGAAATATATAGATATCGTGATCAATATAATACGCATACACTAAAATGTATACATATGGTTCAGGGCTGAATATATATATATGTGTGTGTGTATATGTCTAACTCCTAGAAACTATCAGTAAATATATATGTTAAGTAGTGCCTTAAGGATTCTCATGTTAATACCCGAATATCTACCTAAGGTGAAAATGAATATCTGGTACGAAAATCACCCAAATAGAAAACAAGACCATTATAATTGTTGCAACGAATAACCAGTCACCAAATCATAAATTCTTAAATGCGATTAAGTAGAGATGGGGTAAATAAAATATGTATTACCTGGAATAATAAGGATGTAGAGGTTAAGTCCAAAGGCATGGCATGCCATAGAGAAACAAGACGGTATAGTCTGCCTGAGAAATACTGTGTGAAAGAGACCAGAGAAATTACCCAAGTAGAAAATGCCCAAAGAATGGAATAGTGTTAAAATGAAAGAATTTATAAGGATTGCATTCACCAAACCCTAATCAACATCCGAGCATACAAGTGGCAACCATCCAACAAACCTCCCTAAAATGAGAAGTAATCAATAGATATGAGAAAACCCTAATCGCATTAATATTCTTGTGTACCATTGCAGAGATAAACATAAATGAGAATGCAAAACCATGGTTTGATAAACGATGCAAAGATTTAGTTGTGGGGCTCGAAAAATAGCTTATGGAGAACGCATTTAAGATAAGATTACTATCCACAGTAACGAGAAGGACATAGTAATAAGTGGCATCGACACATTTACAAATAATTATAACTTGAATCAAACGATATAAATACATAAACTCCTAAGTTAATAAAATGTATGGGATTTCAATTATCAATTGGAAGTCCAATATAAATCGATGCATATAGTTGACTATAATATAAAATAGATACCATATACTTGCAAAAGCGAAATGGTCATATACGATGCCATCATTTAGAAATATAGACTGTAATAATTGTTAAACCATATAATGGGTTGTATTAATTAAAATAAAAAATGAAAGGTCTATGTAATGAATATGAAGGGTTTTTGTGAATGAAAATTTTATATCTATAGAGTATGTGCAGTCAACTTAAAAAATGAAATTTGGAAGTTCAATACTTAAAATTTTATTAAAGGTTATCTTTTATAATTATAAGATACACATCTGTAAGTAAAATACAAATGTGGAATGGCCTGTTAAATAGCCAAAATATTAGAAAAGGGAAATAAATAAATAAAAGAATATCAAAGTTATTTCGTCAAAAAGCGACGAAGAAAGAAAAAAAAAAATTTGAGGTATATTACAGAGTGCCCTATGAAAGAGGAGGAATAGTTATTAAACAACCACAACTAATGAACTTAGGGAGAGAACCGAAATAACACAGAGGCTAATAATTGAAGAATTATCTTGGTGGATGAAAGTTTTAGAAGGGAAATATAAGAGCACCTATTGACATCAACTCCTTCAAGCTCAAATTTCCACCAAACCTTCTTTTCAAATTTGGAAATTATGTAAAAAAAAAACCCTCCCTCTCATTCAATCCCACATCTCTAGAATTCCAGGGGGAGGACAAGATATAAATCTCTAGGATGAAAGAATCATGAGCAAGCCAAAGCTATCCTCTATCCCATAAATCCAATGTCTAAGGAATTGGCTTGTAGGAAAAGTTATCACAAAACTGGATCAACTTTTAGTTTGGCATAAAAATGATAACTCTTGGAAAGGTTGGAAATCTCTAACTATCCTGCCTCAGTTCCAACATCAATGGCATCTTCTTCTACATTATCTAAAGGGAACAGTGCCTACACAATTCAAACATCAAGATAGAGTTAAATGGAATTTTACAAGGGGTGTCTACAATGTTAAAAGTGGCTACAACGCCCTCCAAGGAGATCGAGAGAAACAACCTCTACGGCCTTATTGGAAAGTGGTCTGGAAGACTGAAAGTCTACCAAAAATCAAACTTTTCATCTAGACCCTCCATAGGGGAATATTTTCACTGTTAATAACCTTTGAAAATGTGGCAAAGAGGGTCCATCCATATGCCCTTTGTGCTTGAACGTGAATTAAAGCATCTATCATTTGTTCCTCTCATGTACATTCTCCCAAAAATGTTGGAAAGTCACGTTTTATCCACTCCTTTGACAGGTAACCTTTGAGAAGAATATTGTTGAGTTTTTGGCACAATGGAATTCAAGCTATGCTTAATCCTTCAAAAAGAAGAATATGATTAAGTGTTTTTGGATCATCCTACCTCCATTTCTATGTTGGAAACTCTAGTTAGCCTGGAATAAATGCTTATTTCAAAATAAGAAACCAGAGCAAAGGAGGATTATAGGTAAATTTTGGGGCCTCTCAATAGAAACCTTCCACTCAAAAGGAAATAACAAACTTGACTAGCAGAGCCTGCAAGTGGAACAAGTGTTGTGGTTTAAGTTTATAATGGATAAAAATCCTCACAATATACTCATCCCTCTGAGAAGACAGGGAATTTGCAACTTGGTTAAAAGAACAAACATGACCTCACCTTTTCTTTGACAAGGTATCCAAACGCAATCCTGTAAGAGTTGGAGTAAGGGGATTCATATTCGACTCTGAAGGAAAAGAAGTAGTATCCTATGAATGGGGAATGGGAAAACGATATGAAAAATATATTAGAATCTTATGGGTTCCTCCTAGGAACTAATATTATCTGTGATCTTGGCCTCAGGAACCCCATGGTGATTGGTGACTCTGCCATCCTCATTTAGTAAATGATCAAAGGTACCAGTCCCCAAAACGTTGGCCTCAGTCAAATCATGATACAAATTCAGCATCAATTTAAATATCTTGAGAAGACCACCTTCTACCATGTCCTCAGAGGAAATAATGTCAAATCATATGTGTAACAACACCTCGTTGATTTTCCATGTAAAAAAATATAAGACCAAGGTGACGGGACCTGTATTCCAAGTTGAATGTTGCGAAAAACATCCTAGTGGGTGTAACTTTAGGTTTAATTAATGGATATGAAAATTGGAAAAGGCATTGGAAAAGGCAAGAGGAAATAATTGGTTTTTTTATGGAAATAAAGGAAAATAGGAGAAAAGGAAAGTGAAGAGACACATATTTTGATGCAAGGGAAATTAGAGGAAAAATGAAGGAAAATGAAGAAAATGGAGGCCTTAATGATAAAAAGGTTTCTAAGGATCATTTCATGTATGTTGTATGGTTTAGCTTTTTGTTAGTTTAGTTTTGGAGCTCTCATTTCATTCTCTAATTCTCTCATACTCTTGCACACTTAGAGGAATATTGTATAATTGTTGGAGCACTTGGGAATTCATTGGGATTGGAGGAATAAGGCCAATGAAAGCAAGAAATCATAAGGAAACAATTGGATTAGTAGCTACAACTGGATTGCTTTGTAGGTAACAAGTTGCATGTGTGATTTCTTTGTTGGTTTTTGGATGCATGGTATATGCATGTGATTTTATAGTTATGTGGTTTCGTTGGCATGGATATTTGTGTGTATTGGTAGTGGTTTTAGCCTTGTCGTGGCCTTTCCTAGATATCCATGGTGTTGTGGGTTTTTTCACTTAATTTTTTTTTTATTGGTGATCATGTTCCTTATGGTTCTGGGTTGGAAAAAATGCTCTATAAGCCCTGGAATAACTTGGGTTGAGTTACTAGTCCTGGAGCCTAGGTTGGGACAAACACTATAGAGCCCTTGGTGGGTTGAGTTACTGGTCCTTGAAGCTGGGTTGGAAAAATGCTATGGAGCCTTGGAAGGTTGTGGGTTGAGTTATTAGTTCTTGGAGCCTTGGATAGCTTGGGTAAAGACCAATCTGGTTGGTGTTAGTGATGTACGACTGTAGAGGTGGAATCATTGTGGTTGAGGGATGAGGTGGTTTGGCCTTTGGAAGCCTTGGTTTGTTTTTTCTTGGTTTATTTCATGAGATCCCACATTTATGCTTGGAATGTGGGCAGGGGTGATCGTCTGAAAGAGAGAATTAGCTCAACCCAATCTATGGTCAGGTGGTACATGGAATTCCATGAATTGGCTGAAATTTCCAAATGTTAATATGAGACATTTTCCTATTATGATCTATGAGAATTTGTAGTGGTTATGTTGATGACATTATTGTTGAGTCACAATGATTTCTATGTTGGTTATATGATATGTCCTATTTATGGCTCTTGTCATGAATTGTTTAGTTATTGATTGGTTGATGAATGTATGGAATAATAAGTGTTGTTGCATTTATGCGGAGAGGGAATAGAGCCTTTTTGGTGATTCTCGGATGAATCTTAGACTAATATGATCATATATACATTCATGAATTGTAGCTTAGATGTTTTCCATGTATTTAACAAAATTTATGTTATGGAATAGGAATGTCCTAGGTCATTCCTTGTTCATGTTTTGTATGAAAATATTTTTCATTATGTCATTTATCCTTCTAGGAAGTTATAGGCACTTCTGGGAAATGCTCTAGAGGCTGGCCTAGAAAAATGACTCATATCTCAGGACTGCCCACTATGAACTGGAAATGTTGGGTTATAACTGCATGGAGGTAGTCTTATCCATGTGGTTGGAGGTATATAACTACACCTTTTCCTTTTCATGCATGCGGTTGTGGTATTAGGCAATGGAAAAGAGCCTCAAATCAGGGTTTGGTCACTTGGGTTGGTCCTTTGGCCCTTGAGTGTCTTGCAGCCTAGAGGAATGTTGTGAGTTGTCAGTTTTTTGGCCCCACTTCCATAAATGGAGCTTGGAGGTCAGGTCATGTCATAGTAACTCTATGTCTCACATTTACCCTGACAGGCTTTGTGAAATTGGTAAATGTGGTAGGAGACGGTTACAGGGTAGTATCAGAGCTTATAGATTCAAAGACTTGGACTGGATGGGCTAAATGTGTATGGTTATGCATGCATAGTAGGTAAAGCATGCATCGTGGTGGTAATTATGCAGTTTGTATCATCATGATATTGTTGGTATGTTATGATGTTGATATGTTGGTTGAGATGGAGCAGGAGATGCAAATTATCACAGCAAGGTTGCAACACTGGACCTTGGAGTAAAAGCATATCGTCATACAGGTTTATATGTTGGGCATGAAGGTATGATGGTTAATGGTTGTCATTTTCATTATGGTTATATACATTACTGTCATTCTATTGTTTTTGTGGTTACTTGCGTGATATATGCTAGTTGATCAGTTTTTGGTAATTTAAATGGAGTTAAATTACTTACATGAATTATCAACCGAGGGTAGCATACTAATGAAATGTATGTGCATTGTATGTGCTAGGAGTCCTTATTACTCAAATGATTCCTAATTTAAATTGATATATCGAGATGCACATGTTAACTAATTGAGGTAAATATGTCACTCTTAAAATCAAAATGATCACACTTTCTTAAAGGATTATTTGCAAACTAGAATCACCATAAAATTATCACACTTGCCTAAGGAAGATTATACTAGAACTATCACACTTGCTCAAAATAAATATCACTATTTCTCAAAAGAAATTCACACTTCCTTCACTCTTGCTGAAAATAAATCACACTTGCTAATAAAACTAAATTTAAATTTCTTTTGACAAAAAGAGATTAACTCTAAATTAAAATCCTATTCACACAACTATACTGCAAATATATATCAATCTATAATTTTTCCACATGCATAAGATATATTGACTTCACTCTACAGAAAAATTATTAAACAATCTTACTCTAAAAACAATCCTAAGCATTCGTTCAAAAACCAAAACTTAAGCATGTAAATAAACTAATGAAATGATGCAGAAAACATGGAGTTGAAATGTTATCTGTAATTAATGAAAACCTTAAAACTCAAGGGGTCCCTCCTGCAAGAAGTAGGCGTCATCACCACGCCTTCATAAGACTAATTTTGCATTGATAAAACGCACATTGTATTCTTCATCCAAGGAGTACCTATGTTTCATACTTTTGATGGACCCTACTACAAGAAAAATGAGAAATTCATGAAAAATGTTATTGCAGTCACGTTTTTTCATGTATTTTTCATTTTTTTTGTAGAAGGGTCTATCGAAAGTATGAAACATGGATACTCCTTGGATGAGGAATTAAATTTTGCATCCAATGAGAACTTTCACTTGAAATTTGAGTAAAACCTTAGGGAGATATGTTGAAAAAGTAGTTTTATTATTTTTTTATTATTTTTATTTTTTTTTACTTTTTTACCCCAAAAATGGTGAATCATCTCCCATGGTTGACATCATCATCTTGAATCCTTTTAGTTCTTATAAAGTTTATTTTGGTTGTACATTTTGTTGTACATTTTTCATAGGAGGCCCTTTTTAGACCTCAAAAGTTCTCTAATGCAGATTTATAATCTCTTGCTCATAATTGTTTCAGAGTATTGCGACTCTTCCTTACTTGACGATGACTAAAATTAACATAAATTGATAAGATGACATGATTCTCTCATGATTTTCTATTAGCGAAGCAAATCATGAGGTTGAATATTTGCATCTATTATTTTCTCACTCACTTGATTCCTTTTGCAATGGTTGAATTTCACTTTGGTTGAGCTGCTACGATGCTTTTGTTATCGATCCAGGTTATGAAGATATGTAAAAATAATTGTGCCAGTTATTTTCCACCTACCCATATGCCTTGTTCTTCAATTGGAGCTTTAGAACCCGTCAAATCTTCAACTTCATTGCAGAACCAGAAATTAGCTGCACAATTGTTGTAATTAAGTAGCTCATGTAAATATAGGGTTAAATGATAAAGAACAATGACATTTATGAAAAAGAAGATTATTATGTACCTGTTATGCCATAAACCTTGTAAATTGATTCCCAACTAGAGTTATTAGGATCAAAAATAAGGATGATGGGGTGTAAGAGAGTTGTCAAAAAGAAGCAATTATGGGGTTCAACAATCAGTGTGGTCATTTTCACATGCGTCAGATAGTCATAAATGGAAGTAACTTGTTTTTATATGCATTTCAGTCATACACATGATGATTATGGTCATTTCATTTAATATCTCGATGTTTTATGTATCATGTTAATCTAGATAGGCCTGTGCAGATAGTTATGGCTATGATATTCAGATATGAGTCGATATACTTGTGATATTGTGTCGTACTAATTTGGACTGGCTTGTGTAGATGTGATAGCCTCCCATGAGATATATTAAGGTATGAGTGTGATTATGTCATATATTTGGTTTATCTAACATGTTATATTTGCAGGAGATAGAAGGTTAGGGATGAAGAGCAGAGTAGTGGACTACGATTCATATGACTCCTTTTACAATCCTGATGTGAAATCTATGGAATGGAAAAGTGGCATGATTATGTGGTATGTTTTCAAGTACAAAATGTATATTAAATGAAAATCAGGCTTTGGAAAGTGTGATTAAATTTATTATAGTTTTAGAGATCCCATTTCCATAGTCGGGAGTTGAATATTGGGCCATTATAGTAGCTACCTCCTTCTAACTTAGTGTGGACCATGGATAGTAAGGGGGTATGTTTGCAGGTTGTTTGAATGTTTGATTAATTGCATGATATGAGTATATTTCTATAATATTGCATGAAGGAATGATCTTGTTTTAAGACGATTGTACTAACACAATATGTGCTAAGACAGTTGATATGAGCTTGAGTACAAGTGGGTGCTAGTTCTAGTATTATGACTAATGACTTTGAGTTAATTATGACATGGTTTTTAGTCTTGGTAAAGGTTGATTTCAATTAATAGACATGAAGTCTTGATATTTGGAACGTGTGACTGACATGTGTGAATAGTTTCATTTAAAAATGCTTGGTATTAGCATGACAAGGTAATAGTTGATTTTTTTATATAACTAATAGTTGGGTGATGTGATAGCACATAACGAGACTCAATTGCAGCAAGAAAAAAGGTAAAATAAAGGAATTGGGTGAGAATTCATTTGGATTTTTTTGGAACCACAATTCTAAATGAATGAGTGCTTTTCATACATGAATTATTCTTAACCTTGATTTTTCCTGACATTATGTGGATATGTGTTATATTCTTGAACATGCATTTGACAGGTATAACAGCTAGTTTCCAATTATGGCTAGATTCATCAAGGAATTGGAGTCCCTTGAGATATGATATATGTACGTGTTCAGTTACAGGTCAACGTGTTGGGCACAACAAGGTAAGGTAACCAATATATTTTTGTTCTTATTTATGCACTGAAAATTGTGTATTTATTGCAGTATTATGCAGGGGATTTCATGGAAAAAGAGGTTTCCATGAAATCTTGAAGAAGGATAGGTTTCAGCTTTCCCTTGGAAGCATTTGGAACCCATGGGGATTGAGTCATGGTGTATGTTGAAAGTCTTGTACTTTCGATGCTTGGTGATTTGTTTGCACTTTATTTTCAGTTTCATTTATGTCTGGTGCATGGCCATGCCACTTTGTTTGTGGTGTTGTATTATTAATGGTTTTTCATGGTTTTTCTTCTTGTTTGTTTCTTGTTCTTTCCTTTTATATTTTGAGGGTATTGGGAATTGGTTGGGGGGAAGAGGAAATTTAATAGAGCTCGTGAAGAGCTTAATGAAACCCAATAGGTAATGTAATACCTAGATGAAGCTTGGCGCATGTATCAGGGCAACTGAAGGTAATAATATGACATCTAATTAGATTAGTTGGGTCCACTAGGGTAAATGGACAGTGAAAGGATAGTTATGAGAAATGTAACCAAGTAAGGTAAAGTACATGGATTTGAGGCATTATATGCCTTGGTTATGTTGGAAGCTATTGTTATTAATGTTTTTGATGTTGTGCACTAATAAAGGGAGTTCTCTTAACCTTGACCTTATGATAACTGGTAATTATGTTATGATCATTATTATGTCAATGTCTATATATGTATGTATGTATGTATGTATGTATGTATTTAATTGTCTAATAGGGTCGTCTGGGATCATTCTCGTGGAAGAAAGATTACTTATGTAGGTGAATGACATGAAGAGTTTCATGGTATTATGAGGAATGGGTAGAGTATCCTAGACATATCTATGAGGTTAGTATCACGTGGATATGAATTGATATTATATGTTTATAACTATGCCTATGTTTATGCTATGGCAGGTAATGTTGAGGGATACATCAGCAGAATGAAAGAAATGTGATCTACGACATTATGGGACAAGCATGGATAAGTGGAAAGAACCACAAACCTGGAATTTGGATTGTGGATGCATGCAATAAGGCATGGGAAATACACTAGAAGCAAGGTTGCTTGGTAGAGATAGTCTGGTCTCTAGATGTGAAGTATTGTTTTGTGTACATGTTGTACATGTGGTGTTGTGCACATTTTATACAGGTGTTGTTGCATACATGCGGTGTTTTTCACATGTTGTACAAGTGGTGTTGTGTGTAGGTGGTGCTATGTAGATGTTATACATGTGGTGTTGCATACATGGGGTGTTCTATACATGTTGTGTGGGTGGTGTTGTGTACATGTTGTACATGTGGTGTTGTGTACATGTTTTTCAAGTGGTGGTATGTGGTACTGTGTTATGTGTATTTTGTAGTCGTTGTATCATGACATGTGTATCCGTTGAGTTGTAATTTGTGTACATATATGTATTATGTTGTACACCGGGTGTAGGTGTAGGTGTTGTGTTGTACATCAAGTGTAGGTGTATGTATTGTGTTTGGTACATTGGGTGTGGGTGTATGTGTGTGATGTAGATTGTGCGTATGTGTATGTGATTGAAGAGATGAGAAGGCATTGGATGCTTTTCGGGTTTGGAAACCAATTCAGTGTGTGAACATGAAGGACAAGAATAAAGGCAGAAGCAAAGAACCATTTGAAAGATAAGCATAAGTATTTTATTTTAGTTTCAATTATGTGTGTGATCTATGAATTTGATTTATGATGGTTACATGTGATCTATGATTCTGATTTATGATGGCTGTGTTTTGAGCTAACCAAATGTGATATGTTTATACATGACAATTTAATCAAGAGCTAGCCTGACTTGTTGTGACGGGAAGTAAACAGAATTGTAGATGTACCTTATTGATGAGTTACCAATGAGGTATGATTTGAATTTATTTTAATTCCTTTTTAATCTAATGGAAATTATGTGCTTGGTACAGAAAAGCATGATAATTTCCCAAGTTTGGGTGGTTTAAAATGTCAAATTTGGGTGGTTGGAATTGGATGCCAGAGAATTAGCAATTTTGAAAAGAATTCGAACGTGCCAAAGTATGTTGGTAAGGAACTTCAGGAGCAGGGCCATTGTGGGACATTGGTACCAAATAGTGTCCATTGATTTCCATGAGCATGCTATGACTCGTATGATGGTTGTGAGGCAGGGATGTACCTTGGTTTTTGTACCTTTCGATGTGAGGAAACCTTGTCAAGGGTTGGATAGCCCGAGGGACTATATAGCAGAGAAGGGGATGCTAGCAGAACTTAGAGGGTGTGTGACTACATGGAAGGGGGTGACTAAATTTCCCGAGGGACTATGTAGAAAAGAAGGGAAGGTCAGGGAATGAATTTGTTTTGGTCATTAGCATTACCAGATGGAATCAGAAGC
The DNA here is from genome assembly GCA_034641835.2 of Pinus albicaulis. Taxonomy (NCBI): domain Eukaryota; kingdom Viridiplantae; phylum Streptophyta; class Pinopsida; order Pinales; family Pinaceae; genus Pinus; species Pinus albicaulis. The sequence continues at coordinate 24,637 of JAXQQM020082216.1, forward strand.
ACATTTGGGAGTGTGCAATAGAGCAATGAGTTGGTAATTGTTCACTCAGAGGATAAGTAGTGCAAGGATTATAGCACTGGACATTGGATGCAGACTTTGAATATGGCATGGGGGTGATTAACTAAAAGAGAGATTCGGTTCAGCCCAATATATGGTCGGGTTGTATGTGGAAATCCCTGACTTGGTTGGTATTTTAATATATTAATAAGAGTTATTCTTATATCGTGATTCATGTATACTTGTAGTGATTGTGTTGGTGATATTATGGCTAAGTTTTCATGATTCCTATGTTTTTTTATTTTTTGGTTATATGTTGGTTACATGATGTGTAATATCTATGGCTCCTGTTATTAATTGTTTAGTTATTGATCAGTTGATCAATGTACAGACTAATAATTGTTGTTGAAGTTATGTGGAGAGGGAATAGAGATTTATTGGTGATTCTTAGATGAATCTTAGACTAATATGATCACATATGCATTCATGACCTATAGATTACATATTTTCCATGTGTTTGATAAATGTCTGTTGTGGACTAAGCATGTCTTGAGTCAGTCCTTGTTCAAGTTTTGTATGAAAAACTTTTTCATTATGTCATTTCTAATTTTGAAAAGTTACAGGCAATTTTGGGAAGTCGCATGGAGGCTGGTCTAAAAAAGTGGCTAAGATCTCGGGACCACGCCATTCTAAACTAGAGATGTTGGGATATAACTGCATGGAGGCAGTGTTTTGCATGTGTTTGGAGGCCTATAACCACACCATGTCCTTTTCATGCATGTGGTTGTGGGCTTTGTTAGTTCCCAAATCCACCTTAGGCTAAAATAAGGCAGAAGAAGGACAACACCAAACCACGCTCAGCCTCGTAGCTAGCCCTACGAGGACAGGAGAGGGCTCTCTCCGGGTCGATCTCAATGAAAATGTTCAAAGGGGCTTGAGATGACTAAAACAACAACTGATATTAGCCTAGATAAAGAAATAAGAGGGTTTGATTTTGATTTTTAGGGGTTTTTTTGTTGGAAAAAGGGAAAAACACTTTTTGGGCTTGGGGATGAAGCCAAATCTTGCAGAGTTCAAGTTGGGGCAGGGTAGGCAATGGCTTTGATGTCTTAGATCGATTGAATGGATGGAAAAGACTGCTGAGGATATGAAGAGGGAAATAGCGTGCAAGGATCCTCTTCAAACTGACAAAGAACATAAAAAACTAAACAAAAGCTTAAGGCAGAGCACCAGCAAATCAATGAATTCTACCTCAAATACTCATTTGTTTAATTCAGAAGCATAGAGTAGGGGAAATGGCATACATATAACATTAATGACACTTACAATAACATGAGAAGAACATCATAAAAACTCAAAAGCCATAAGGATCCCAACAAGTGCTGCAAAACTCTGGTCTTTCCTTTGCCAAAAAACTGAAAATGTATGTACAATGAGGTGCCAAACTTTTCCCAAGAGTCCAACCCTGAAAATGTCTCAGAAAATAAAATATATAGACAATTATAACCCCTTCCCATGCCTCTATGGGTCGAGCTCATGCTTCTAGGAGTATTTTGAACCAATTCTAAACAAGGAGCTAAAATCTAGGCAGCCAAACAACTTGCCTCTATATGCTAGGAAACTGATCCATTCATTTAATTTTCACTTTTTAGTGAATGAATCATCTAGAACAAGTAAATACATGCCAAAATTACATCATGGTTACCATATTACATCAATCTAGATCAAAAATTACATCAAGAGGTGAAACTAGTCAAAACTAGCCAAATTCCTGAGTTGGAAGGTGAAAAATAGGCTGAATTCCTCTATGCGCCGCGCTCAAAAGCTCTATGAGTCGTGCTAATTTGGACCTGTTTTTGGAGCACTTCCCAAAGTCAAAATCAAGCTCATGATAGCTCGTTGGAAAGCCTTGGCTGTCTGCTATCCAACCCAAGTGGAATGTTTCAATTTGGAGCTCATTTTCCCCTCCAAAACTTCAATCTCCCAAAAGTACTTCCTGCTCGTGCAAAAGGTGGCAGAAAGGTGATTTTCATAGTGTTTTTGGCCTTTAAGACCACCCAGAATTTGATGAAATGCTTCGGCCATTCCTGAGCATGCATAAATTACCATGAGAAATCCAAAAATAGCAAGTTTTCCTCCAGAAGGTGTCCCAATCATAAGCGCGCGTCGGGTGGCGCGACGCGTCGGGCGAAAAAACCTGTTTTGCAACCAAAATTTTCAAAATGACAAAATATTCTCCAAATTTGCTGAAATTTGGAGTGAAGGTCTCCCATCATGTCTCATGCTCAGCCAAGGAAGCATCGGCCAAGATTCGAAGTGGATCCGGCCTCTTTCGACGTTTTAGTGCTCTTCTCAGCCTTGCTTTCAGGATCTTCATTTTTGCTCTGCAAACGTGTGTACGGGCCCAATAGTGACCTTTCATATGTCTGAGCATCTCTTTGTCCCTGTTGGCCTTTTCTAAGAGCTTCTCCAGATGAATGTTTACATGCGTAAGGCAAGTCTCTCGCTCAAATGGTGTCATGTCACCTGGTCTCTTCCGGGCCAATTGTCGATCTTCACGGATTTGCCGCAACTCTATAAGTGTGTGCTGATCCTCCAGCTGTTTACACTGCTCCAAGTAATATATCACCCACTGAGCTCTCTACAATTTCTCAGTCAGCGTGTCAATCTCAGCCTTTGGTTCCTGGATGATCTCTTTCAGTTTCGAGCTAGGAGAGCTCGCATCAACATCGATCAAAACAAAATAAGTATCTTGGCCTCACGAGGGGCCCTCATTGTGCATAGGCCTCTTGCCTCTGTTCTGAACCTGTACCTGTGCTGATGTCGAAGGCGAGACCCCTTCCACACCATGTGGAGATAGTACTCGCGCTGCTGATGAAGTCAACGAGAACCCTTCCACCCCGGGTGGAGATAGTACTCGTCGTGCCGCTGAAAATAAGGCTATGTGGCCTCTCTGATATGTCACATACACTGGAGCACTGAGAGGCTCGGTCTCAGGAACCTCAAACTGGTGTGAAGGCTCTACCTCATCATGAACAACCTCGGGAGGAGGCTGTGGCGCTGCAAATAAGTCACGGGAAATGAACTCATCCCATGTGATGCCCTGCTGTGCGAGCTGATGTGCCACCATGATCTTGATAAGCGCGTAATGGTAAATGTTGTTATGCTGCTGCGCTGGGGTCTTCTTCTGCACAAGGACTGTCATTCGCTCTATGTTACGGTACATGAAATATGGAATGCTCATCAACCGCACTCTCGTGAAATGCATCAACAGTCGGATGTGATACGCATACAAGCGTGAAAAGTGCCCTTCACAACTAAAGTACCTAATGATAAGTTTCATCAATGGTGCATACTCTTCCTTCAGAAAATGGAATGGAAAAACCCTGCTCAGCTGCCTCAAATATCCAGGTCTGATGTAAGGCTCATAATAAGCTCTATCCAGCTGCTGTCTTTTATTCCATTCCTCACCAATGTTCGGTAGCCCGGTCGCCTCAGAAATAGTCTCTGGTGTCAAAGTGAAGGTCACTCCAGCAAGATTTACACAACCATTATGCAAATGTAGGACAAATAGGCGGGCTAACTCATGATGATGTTGAGTTCCGGCAATCATCTCACAATAATGGAAGCATGACTGACGCTGAAAACAATCCATTGCAAGTGGGCAAGCCTGCAATTGTGTCAAAGAAGTGGGCTCCTCCCTGACGTGCCTGCCACTTTTATGAGATATCCTTGGCACATTTAGTTCTGCTGTAGAATCACTATCCCGCTCATATCCCTGCTCATATGGTGAATCTGTCTCTCACATGGTGCTTAAATGTGTTTATCAACTATGTGTTTGGTTGGTTAGAAAATGAGAAATTGGTGTATTTGTCTCGATGCCCAAATGTGTCACATGAAATGAGAGGCTGCAAGGAAGTGTCAAAGTGAATACAATGGACTGTCATCTGACTTTGGAATGGACATACATTTACTCACTGCTTTGGAAAACTTTGATTTTAGACACCTTTACAAATGATATGGGACTGGGTGATAGTGATGGGATTTGTAGTTTTGAGGGATATGTATAAATGCAATGTCAAGGAAACTTTCCTCGAATCTTTGGTAATCAGGAATTATCAAGGCTATGAAGTGGTGGGAAACAATAGGATTTGGGAATTTAAAACATGGGAAAAAAGGTATAGGGATATGAAATAGTGGTATAACAATGGGACTGTGTTATAATGTGACAAGACTAGTAGTGACAACAATGATAATCAATGGCAGGAGCATACATATCAATGAAATGAGAGTTTAAGCACCAAAATTCACGTTTTGAACCATGTCCCTTTAAACCCTTGGGAGCAAATTTTGATGTGGATATAGGGTTAAATCTTTCACCATTCAAACACCAATATCTTCACTTCTAAACCACAGCACCATAGCTTGAAATCATAGAACGAACTTGGACAAACTTACTTGGAGAAGATAGCACTGAAACAAATTGAAATTTCACTGAGCGGAATTGATTTTCGGCCTTAGGGCACTAAGCGCCGCGCACAAACCCAATGCGCCGTGTTGGTTTGGTGCACCGCGCCTATGGAAATTAACACTGCGTCTTCCGGCCCAATGCGCCGCGCGCATTCTATGCGCCACGCCTCTGTCCTATGCGCCGCGCACAACCTTCAAACACAGTCACGGCTCATCTACAATGCAGTTTGTTCTCCAACTTTAAAATTCGACTTCTTCTTTGGATTTTATGAATATTTCCTAATGAAAATGATTTAAATAGCCTTGAGAAATATCTTGCAAGAGATGGCTTTGATTTTTTCTTCCTCCAAACCCATTTTGTAATGTTTTTATTTTGGCACTTTATCATTTAATGAAACTCTGTCTTTTGGCTTTTTCACTGACTTTCTGAATTTGAAATGATGAAATTGTTTGATTTTTGCAGGGATGTTGGCGTTGATGTTTGGCAAAGGAAAAACAGAGCCTACTTTGAAATCTTCATGGCGGAAAAATACATCTTATTACAAAAAATGAATTCGACAATTTCTTATTCAAAACAGAGTTTTGAACAAGAAATGTCCTCGAATATGTTTGATGATGAAATTTTGAACTGAGAGCTTATTGAAAACCATCCTCTTGGCCTGCGGGAATTTATTGAGCATGTCAAAAGACTAAACCCTAGACTCAGAAAACAAAAGACTCTTCTTGACCAAAATAATCATTTATGACTGTGAATGACATGAACTGAACTTTGACGATTTTGGAGAAATTTTGACTAACCCAGCAAGTACAAGCATGAGGGAAACAAGAAAATCAAACCCTTCCGTCAGTCAATAGCATGCCCCCTAACGGAATGTAGATGAGCGAGAGGAATGAGACACCTAAACAATGAAATGCAGTAAGAGGAATGATCTTTGACGGAGGGCTGTAAAGACCGACTCTAACATTAGCTCCAATGGGGATGGTAGCTCCTTGGAGGTGCCAAGAACGGCAGATCTTTGGGAGAGCAGATCAGTGCCTCATCTATTGGGCTATGGAATCCATTATTTTGACAAATCGACACAAGACTGTTGATTGATTTATTGACTTAAAATCCAACTCAAACAAACTAACTCAACATGACTAAGACCTGAACTTAAAACTTGATGGCTGTACATGACCACCTGTGCTTCTTACAAGACAATATACCATCAAACAATATCATAATGCCAATGTAACCAATCAAGCAGATACCTTCTTGATTGATTATCCTGATCAGATCTGCTAATCAACAATAAATACTGGTAACTGGGCATCAAAAAACATAATTGACCATGATCTCCTTCATCACTGAATACAACAATAATCACCTTCACTACTGACTGCAACAGATTTGCTAGTGGATCCTGAAAAATATGAAGTTTTACCTCCTGCTGAAGAAACAAGGTGTCTTTCTCTTTTCATTCTGATCTTTCTTTAGAAAAAACATGTTCCTGGTCCTCAAAAAATTCTGAACAGATAGATGAGCAGCTCTCTTCTTGAGAAAACATTTCGAAACATGAGACATATGAAGAAGAATCTGAAAGTCAATTCTAAATGTTCTGATCTTCTGTAGTCTGAATATATTGTAGGTCATCTTCATATGATATGACAGCCAGATTCTCATTACATTCATCAATCATAAGCAAAGAAACTTCAAATAATTCTTAATGCTCAAATAGGACATTTCTATCATCTACCAACAATTCATCCAAGGAAACTTTTTCACTTACTTGAACGAAGATCTCATCTTGTTTTTCATAAACTGACTGGATTACTTCTTTATGAAGGTTGTGTTCTAATGAACTGAGAACGTTTTAATCCATACCTCTGTCTTCTTCATCCCAGATGATCTCAACAGCAGAATTCTCCTTCATAGGATTCAGCACCAGGTATTCTTGGTCATCATCATATGAATCTGGCTCTGAAATAGTTGTCTTGACATTATCACATTCTGAAACTAAAACTTGACTTCCCTGCATGCTGTCTTCTTCTAGGGGAAAATCTGAAACGAAACTTTCTCTTTCATCATTTTCAGCCATATGGAAATCTTCAGCTTGCTGATCTAGATAAGTATCCTTCAAGATTTCTGTGTGGTGCTGAAATGGGTTTTCATACAATGCTTCCATGATTTCTCCATCCATCAATTCATTATCTCCATAACAATTCTCAAGATCTTCAATGAAACTATGAACATGGCTACAATAGTTCTGAACTAAAGTCAAGGATGGATAAGATTCTTTATACTTTTCAAAGAATATTGAATGAAAATAATTTAGACAACAAATAGAAGCAGGTGGCAAACTTTCATACCAAGATCGGGCTTCATCTTCCAGAGTAGCCATAAACATTTTCATCAAACAGTCTTCAGGAAAATTGATCTTTAATTTATGCACATGAATGTGAAATTTCACCAAATGAAGAGTAACATCATTACCTTCCACATTTCTGAACATAGGCAAATTTTGAAGCCAATCTACCTTGGGCATCTTATTCGGAAAACCTGGGATGTGATCTCGGCTCATGGGAGCGTATCTTCTTGCAACTCGATCCATCTTGAAAACCTGCAGTGAAGTCACCATGAAGCATTGATTTCTGGATTTTTCAGTGAAATCGCCAGGTGAATGATTTCAGCCTTGCGCTGTCTGATCGTTGTCCACCATCAACCATCAGGTATTAACTTGATACATGTACTGGGGCAATTTATAAGTTAAGTGTTACGATTACAAGCTAGACTAGAGATCGACTCAAGTAGCATTTATCTACTATGCACTCGCAGAGCAAGAGCAGTTCGAAGGCTACCTGGCGTGACTTCAGACTCCGTCTGTAACTTATGAAACAATTAACACCAACAAGCAAACCATTTTCTCCCCAGTATGGTTGCCACTATGTTAGTTCCCAAATCCACCTTAGGCTAAAATAAGGCAGAAGAAGGACAACACCAAACCACGCTTAGCCTCGTAGCTAGCCCTACAAGGACAGGAGAGGGCTCTCTCCGGGTCGATCTCAACGAAAATGTTCAAAGGGGCTTGAGATGACTAAAACAAGCGATGTGGGCTGTTCCTTAAATAGAGGGTTTGATTTTTGATTTTAGGGAGTTTCCCATTGGAAAAAAGGAAAAACACTTTTGGAGAAGAACGCGGGCATGAAGCCAAATCTTGGGGTTCCAGTTGGGCGGGGGTAGGCAGCGGATTTGATGTCTTAGATTAGGTAGACAGGACAATCTGTGAGGAGATGAGAAGGCGTACAGGATCCTCTTCAAACTGACGAAAAATTGTAAAAATAAACAAAATTCTAAGGCAGAGCACCAGCAAATCAATGAATTCTACCTCAAATAATCATTTGTTTAATTCAGAAGCATAGAGAAGGGAAATGGCATACATATAAAATTAATGAAACTTACAATAACATGAGAAGAACATCATCAAAACTCAGAAGCCACAAGGATCCCAACAAGTGCTGCAAAACTCTGGTCTTTCCTTTGCCAAAAACTGAAAATGTATGTACAATGAGGTGCCAAACTTTTCCCAAGTATCCAACCCTGAAAATGTCTCAGAAAATACAATATATAGACAATTCTAACCCCTTCCCATGCCTCTAGGGGTCGAGCTCATGCTTCTAGGAGCAGTTTGAACCAATTCTAAACAAGGAGCTAAAATCTAGGCAACCAAACAACTTGCCTCTATATGCTAGGAAACTGATCCATTCATTTAATTTTCACTTTTTAGTGAATGAATCATCTAGAACAAGTAAATACATGCCAAAATTAAATCATGGTTACCATATTACATCAAGATATATCAAAAATTACATCAAGAGGCGAAACTAGTCAAAACTGGCCGAATTCCTGAGCTGGAAGGTGAAAAATAGGCTGAATTCCTCTATGCGCTGCGCTCAAAAGCTCTATGCACAGCGCTACTTTGGACCTATTTTTGGAGAACTTCCCAAAGTCCAAATCGAGCTCATGATAGTGCTTTAGAAAGCCCTGGATGTCTGCTATCCAACCTAAGTGGAATTTTTCAATTTGGAGCTCATTTGCCCCTCCAAAACTTCAATCTCCCAAAAGTACTTCCTACTGGTGCAAAAGGTGGCAGAAAGGTGATTTTCATGGTGTTTTTGGCCTTTAAGACCACCCAGAATTTGATGAAATGCTTCGGCCATTCCTGAGCATGCATAACTTACCATGAGAAATCCAAAAATAGCAATTTTTCTTCCAGAAGGTGTCCCAATCATAAGCGCGCGTCGGGTGGCGCGACGCGTCGGGCGAGAAAACCTGTTTTGCAACCAAAATTTTCAAAATGAAAAAATCTTCTCCAAATTTGCTGAAATTTGGAGTGAAGGTCTCCCATCATGTCTCATGCTCAGCCAAGGAAGCATCGGCCAAGATTCGGAGTGGATCCGGCCTCTTTCGACGTTTTAGTGCTCTTCTCAGCCTTGCTTTCAGGATCTTCATTTTTGCTCTGCAAACGTGTGTACGGGCCCAATAGTCACCTTTCATATGTATGAGCATGTATTTTTCCCTATTGGACTTTGCCAAGAGCTTCTCCAGATGAATTTTGACATGCGTAAGGCAAGTCTCTCGCTCAAATGGTGTCATGTCACCTGGTCTCTTCCGGGCCAATTGTCGATCTTCACGGATTTGCCGCAACTCTATAAGTGTGTGCTGATCCTCCAACTGTTTATTACGCTGCTCCAAGAAATATATCACCCACTGAGCTCTCTGAAATTTCTCAGTCAGCATGTCAATCTCAGCCTTTTGTTCCTGGATGATCTCTTTCAGTTTCGAGCTAGGAGAGCTCACATCAACATCGATCAAAACAAAATCAGTATCTTGGCCTCCCGAGGGGCCCTCATTGTGCATAGGCCTATTTCCTCTGTTCTGAACCTGTACCTGTGCTGATGTCGAAGGTGAGACCCCTTCCACACCATGTGGAGATAGTACTCGCGCTGCTGATGAAGTCAACGAGACCCCTTCCACCCCGGGTGGAGATAGTACTCGTCGTGCCACTACAAATAAGGCTTTGTGGCCTCTCTGATATGTCACATACACTGGAGCACTGAGAGGCTTTGTCTCAGGAACCTCGAACTGGTGTGAAGGCTCTGCCTCATCATGAACAACCTCGAGAGGAGCCTGTGGCGCTGCAAATAAGTCACGGGAAATGAACTCATCCCATGTGATGCCCTGCTGTGCGAGCTGATGTGCCACCATGATCTTGATAAGCGCGTAATGGTAAATGTTGTTATGCTGCTGCGCTGGGGTCTTCTTCTGCACAAGGAACGTCATCCGCTCTATGTTACGGTACATGAAATATGGAATGCTCATCAACCGCACTCTCATGAAATGCATCAACAGTCGGATGTGATACGCATACAAGCGTGAAAAGTGCCCTTCACAACTGAAGTACCTAATGATAAGTTTCATCAATGATTTTCTCTTCTCTAAATGAAGTCGGAAAACATAGCTATCAGCGCATAAATAACCAGTTAATGTAAGGCTCATAATATACGCTCTATCCGGTATTGTCTTTTATTCATTCCTCACAATGTTGGTAGCCACGTGCCTGAAATAGTCTCGGTGTCAAAGTGATATAACTCCAGTAGATTGCAACCATTACTGCAAATGTATATGAGACAAATAGGTGAGCTAACTCATGATGATGCTGAGTTCGGGCAATCATCTCACAATACTGGAAACATGACTGACACTGAAAACAATCCATTGCAAGCGGGCAAGCCTGCAACTGTGTCAAAGAAGTGGGTTCTTCCCTGACATGCCTGCCACTTTTATGAGATCTCCTTGACACATTTAGTTCTGCTGTAGAATCATTGTCCTGCTCGTATCCCTGCTCATATGGTGAATCTGTCTCTGACATGGTGCTGAAATGTATTTGTCAATTGTGTTCTTGGTTGGTCAGAAAATGAGCAATTGGTGTATTTGTTTCAATGCCCAAATGTGTCACATGTAATGAGAGGCTGCAAGGAAGTGTCAAAGTGAATACAATGGACTGTCACCTGAATTTGTAATGGACAGACATTTACTCACTACTTTGGAAATCTTTGAATTTAGACACCTTTGCAAATGATATGGGACTGGGTGATAGTGATGGGACTTGTAGTTTTAGGGATATGTATAAATTTAATGTCAAGGAAAATGTCCTCGAATCTTTGGTAAGCCCAATGGGACTTATGTTGTAAAATGTGGTGTAGAGCTCTCATTAGGATTGGGAATTTAAGGCTTATGGGACAAAAGGTATGGGATATAAAATAATTAGTGTATAACAATGGGGCTTGTATTGGAATGTGACAAGATAGTAGTGAATAAAATCAATGGCAGGCATACATTAAAATGAAATGAGAGTTTAAGCACCAAAATTCACGTTTTGAACCACCTCCCTTTAAACCCTTGGGAGAAAATTTTGATGTGGATATAGGGTTAAATATTTCACCATTCAAACACTAATATCTTCACTTCTAAACCATAGCACCATAGCTTGAAATCATTGAACGAACTTGGAAAAACTTACTTGGAGAAGATAGCACTGAAACAAATTGAAATTTCACCAAGCGGAATTGATTTTCGGCCTTAGGGCACTAAGCGCCGCGTGCAAACCCAATGCGCTGCGTTGGTTTGGTGCGTCGTGCCTGTGGAAATTAACACTGCGTCTTCCGGCCCAATGCGCCGCACACATTCTATGCGCCACGCCTCTGTCCTATGCGCCGCGCACAACCTTCAAACACAGTCACGGCTCATCTACAATGCAGTTTGTTCTCCAACTTTAAAATTCGACTTCTTCTTTGGATTTTATGAATATTTCCTGATGAAAATGGTTTAAATAGCCTTGAGAAATATCTTTCAAGAGATGGCTTTGATTTTTTCTTCCTCCAAACCCATTTTGTAATGTTTTTATTTTGGCACTTTAACATTTAATGAAACTCTGTCTTTTGGATTTTTCACTGACTTTCTGAATTTGAAATGATGAACTTGTTTGATTTTTGTAGGGATGTTGGTGTTGATGTTTGGCAAAGGAAAAACATAGCCTTCTTTGAAATCTTCATGGCGGAAAAATACATCTTATTACAAAAAATGAATTCGACAATTTCTTATTCAAAACAGAGTTTTGAACAAGAAATGTCCTCGAATATGTTTGATGATGAAATTTTGAACTGAGAGCTTATTGAAAACCATCCTCATGGCCTGCGGGAATTTATTGAGCATGTCAAAAGACTAAACCCTAGACTCAGAAAACAAAAGACTCTTCTTGACCAAAATAATCATTTTGACTGTGAATGACATGAACTGAACTTTGACGATTTTGGAGAAATTTTGACTAACCCAGCAGGTACAAGCATGAGGGAAACAAGAAATCCAAACCCTTCCATCAGTCAATGGCATGCCCCCTAACAGAATGCAGATGAGTGAGAGGAATGAGACACCTAAACAATGAAATGCAATAAGAGGAATGATCTCTGACAGAGGGCTGTAAAGACCGAATCTAACATTGGCTCCAATGGGGATGGTAGCTCCTTGGAGGTGCCAATAACGGCAGATATTTGGGAGAGCAGATCAGTGCCTCATCCATTGGGCTATGGAATCCATTATTTTGAAAAATCGACAAAAGACTATTGACTGATTTATTGACTGAAAATCCGACTCAAACAAACTAACTCAACATGACTAAGACCTGAACTTAAAACTTGATGGCAGTACATGACCACCTGTGCTTCTTACAAGATAATATACCATCAAACTATATCATAATGCCAATGTAACCAATCAAGCAGATACCTTCTTGATTGATTATCCTGATCAGATCTGCTGATCAACAATAAATACTGGTAACTGGGCATCAAAAAACATAATTGACCATGATCTCCTTCATCACTGAATACAACAATAATCACCTTCACTGCTGACTGCAACAGATTTTCTAGTGGATCCTGAAAAATATGAAGTTTTACCTCCTGATGAAGAAACAAGGTGTCTTTCTCTTTTGATTCTGATCTTTCTTTAGAAAAAACATGTTCCTAGTCCTCAAAAAATTCTGAACAGATAGATGAGCAGCTCTCTTCTTGAGAAAACATTTCGAAACATGAGACATATGAAGAAGAATATGAAAGGCAATTCTGAATGTTCTGATCTTCTGTAGTCTGAATATATTGTAGGTCATCTTCATATGATATGACAGCCAGATTCTCATTACATTCATCAATCATAAGAAAAGAAACTTCAGATAATTCTTGATGCTCAAACAGGACATTTCTATCATCTACCAACGATTCATCCAAGGAAACTTTTTCACTTACTTGAACGAAGATCTCATCTTGTTTTTCATAAACTGACTGGATTACTTCTTTATGAAGGCTGTGTTCTAATGAACTGAGAACTTTTTAATCCATACCTCTGTCTTCTTCATCCCAGATGATCTCAATAGCAGAATTCTCCTTCATAGGATTCAGCACCAGGTATTCTTGGTCATCATGATATGAATCTGGCTCTGAAATAGCTGTCTTGACATTATCACATTCTGAAACTAAAACTTGACTTCCCTGCATGCTGTCTTCTTCTGTGGGCAGATCTGAAATGAAACTTTCTCTTTCATCATTTTCCGCCATATGGCAATCTTCAGCTTGCTGATCTAGATAAGTATCCTTCAAGATTTCTGTGTGGTGCTGAAATGGGTTTTCATACAATGCTTCCATGATTTCTCCATCCATCAATTCATTATCTCCATAACAATTCTCAAGATCTTCAATGAAACTATGAACATGGCTACAATAGTTCTGAACTAAAGTCAAGGATGGATAAGATACTTTATACTTTTCAAAGAATATTGAATGAAAATCATTTAGACAACAAATAGAAACAGGTGGAAAAATTTCATACCAAGATCAGGCTTCATCTTCCAGAGTAGCCATAAACATTTTCATCAAACAGTCTTCAGGAAAATTGATCTTTAATTTATGCACACGAATGTGAAATTTCACCAAATGAAGAGCAGCGTCATTACCTTCCATATTTCTGAACATAGGCAAATTCTGAAGCCAATCTACCTTGGGCATCTTATTCGGAAAACTTGGGATGTGATATCGGCTCATGGGAGCGTATCTTCTTGCAATTCAATCCATCTTGAAAACCTGCAGTGAAGTCACCATGAAGCATTGATTTCTGGATTTTTCAGTGAAATCGCCAAGTGAATGATTTCAACCTTGCGCTGTCTGATATTTGTCCACCATCAACCATCAGGTCTTAACTTGATACATGTACTGGGGAAATTTATAAGTTAAGTGTTACAATGACAAGCTAGACCGGAGATCGACTGAAGTAGCATTTATCTACTATGCACTCGCAGAGCAAGAGAAGTTTGAAGGCTACCTGGCGTGACTTCAGACTCCGTCTGTAACTTATGAAACAAATAACACCAACAAGCAAACCATTTTCTCCCCAGTATGGTCACCACTATGTTAGTTCCAAAATCCACCTTAGGCTGAAATAAGGCAGAAGAAGGACAACACCAAACCATGCTCAGCCTCATAGCTAGCCCTACGAGGACAGGAGAGGGCCCTCTCCGGGTCGATCTCAACGAAAATGTTCAAAGGGGCTTGAGATGACTAAAAAAACAACTAATATTAGGCTAGATAAACAAATAAGAGGGTTTGATTTTGATTTTTAGGGGTTTTTTTGTTGGAAAAGGGGAAAAACACTTTTTGGGCTTGGGGATGAGGCCAAATCTTGCAGAGTTCAAGTTGGGGCAGGGTAGGCAACGGCTTTGATGTCTTATATCGAGTGAACGGATGGAAAATATTGCTGAGGAGCTGAAGAGGGCAAGAGCGTGCAAGGATCCTCTTCAAACTGACGAAGAACATAAAAAAACTAAACAAAATCTTAAGGCAGAGCACCAGCAAATCAATGAATTCTACCTCAAATACTCATTTGTTTAATTCAGAAGCATAGAGTAGGGGAAATGGCATACATATAACATTAATGAAACTTACAATAACATGAGAATAACATCATCAAAACTCATAAGCCACAAGGATCCCAGCAAGTGCTGCAAAACTCTGGTCTTTCCTTTGCCAAAAAACTGAAAATGTATGTACAATGAGGTGCCAAACTTTTCCCAAGAGTCCAACCCTGAAAATGTCTCAGAAAATAAAATATATAGACAAGTCTAACCCCTTCCCATTCCTCTAGGGTTCGATCTCATGCTTCTAGGAGCAGTTTGAACCAATTCTAAACAAGGAGCTAAAATCTAGGCAGCCAAACAACTTGCCTCTATATGCTAGGAAACTGATCCATTCATTTAATTTTCAGTTTTTAGTGAATGAATCATCTAGAACAAGTTAATACATGCCAAAATTACATCATGGTTACCATATTACATCAAGCTAGATCAAAAATTACATCAAGAGGTGAAACTAGTCAAAACTGGCGGAATTCCTGAGCTGGAAGGTGAAAAATAGGCTGAATTCCTCTATGCGCCGCGCTCAAAAGCTCTATGTGCCGCGCTACTTTGGACCTGTTTTTGGAGCACTTCCCGAAGTCCAAATCGAGCTCATGATAGCTCGTTCGAAAGCCCTGAATGTCTGCTATCCAACCCAAGTGGAATGTTTCAATTTGGAGCTCATTTTCCCCTCCAAAACTTCAATCTCCCAAAAGTACTTCCTGCTGGTGCAAAAGGTGGCAGAAAGGTGATTTTCATGGTGTTTTTGGCCTTTAAGACCACCCAGAATTTGATGAAATTCTTTGGCCATTCCTGAGCATGCATAAATTACCATGAGAAATCCAAAAATAGCAATTTTTCCTCCAGAAGGTGTCCCAATCATAAGCGCACGTCGGGTGGCGCGACGCGTTGAGCGGAAAAACCTGTTTTGCAACCAAAATTTTCAAAATGACAAAATCTTCTCCAAATTTGCTGAAATTTGGAGTGAAGGTCTCCCATCATGTCTCATGCTCAGCCAAGGAAGCATCGATCAAGATTCGGAGTGGATCCGGCCTCTTTCGACGTTTTAATGCTCTTCTCAACCTTGCTTTCAGGATCTTCATTTTTGCTCTGCAAACGTGTGTACGGGCCCAATAGTGACCTTTCATATGTCTGAGCATGTCTTTGTCCCTGTTGGCCTTTTCCAAGAGCTTCTCCAGATGAATTTTGACATGTGTAAGGCAAGTCTCTCGCTCAAATGGTGTCATGTCACCTGGTCTCTTCCGGGCCAATTGTCGATCTTCACGGATTTTCCGCAACTCTATAAGTGTGTGCTGATCCTCCAGCTATTTATTACGCTGCTCCAAGTAATATATCACCCACTGAGCTCTTTGCAATTTCTCAGTCAGCGTGTCAATCTCAGCCTTTTGTTCCTGGATGATCTCTTTCATTTTCGAGCTAGGAGAGCTCGCATCAACATCGATCAAAACAAAATCAATATCTTGGCCTCTCGAGGGGCCCTCATTGTGCATAGGCCTCTTTCCTCTGTTCTGAACCTGTACCTGTGCTGATTTCGAAGGCGAGACCCCTTCCACACCATGTGGAGATAGTACTCATGCTGCTGATGAAGTCAACGAGACCCCTTCCACCCGGGTGGAGATAGTACTCGTCGTGCCGTTGCAAATAAGGCTCTGTGGCCTCTCTGATATGTCACATACACTGGAGCACTGAGAGGCTCAGTCTCAGGAACCTTGAACTGGTGTGAAGGCTCTTCCTCATCATGAACAACCTCGGGAGGAGGCTGTGGCGCTGCAAATAAGTCACGGGAAATGAACTCATCCCATGTGATGCCCTGCTGTGCGAGCTGATGTGCCACCATGATCTTGATAAGCGCGTAATGGTAAATGCTGTTATGCTGCTGCGCTGGGGCCTTCTTCTACACAAGGACCGTCATCTGCTCTATGTTACGGTACATGAAATATGGAATGCTCATCAACCGCACTCTCGTGAAATGCATCAACAGTCGGATGTGATACACATACAAGCGTGAAAAGCGCCCTTCACAACTGAAGTACCTAATGATAATTTTCATCAATGGTGCATACTCTTCCTTCAGAAAATGGAATGGAAAAACCCTTCTCAACTGCCTCAAATATCCAGGTCTGATGTAAGGCTCATAATAAGCTCTATCCAGCTGCTGTCTTTTATTCCATTCCTCACCAATGTTCGATATCCCGGTCGCCTCAGAAATAGTCTCTGGTGTCAAAGTGAAGGTCACTCCAGCAAGATTTACACGACCATTATGCAAATGTAGTACAAATAGGCGGGCTAACTCATGATGATGCTGAGTTCGGGCAATCATCTCACAATAATGGAAGCATGACTGACGCTGAAAACAATCTATTGCAAGCGGGCAAGCCTGCAATTGTGTCAAAGAAGGGGGCTCCTCCCTGACGTGCCTGCCACTTTTATGAGATCTCCTTGGAACATTTAGTTCTGCTGTAGAATCACTATCCCGCTCATATCCCTACTCATATGGTGAATCTGTCTCTGACATGGTGCTGAAATGTGTTTATCAACTGTGTGTTTGGTTGGTCAGAAAATGAGCAATTGGTGTATTTGTTTCAATGCCCAAATGTGTCACATGAAATGAGAGGCTGCAAGGAAGTCTCAAAGTGAATACAATGGATTGTCATATGACTTTGGAATGGACAGACATTTACTCACTACTTTGGAAAAATTTGAGTTTAGACACCTTTACAAATGATATGGGACTGGGTGATAGTGATGGGATTTGTAGTTTTGAGGGATATGTATAAATGCAATGTCAAGGAAACTGTCCTCGAATCTTTGGTAATCAGGACTTATCAATGCTATGAAGTGGTGGGAAACAATAGGATTTGGGAATTTAAAACATGGGACAAAAGGTATAGGGATATGAAATAGTGGTATAACAATGGGACTGTGTTATAATGTGACAAGACTAGTAGTGACAACAATGATAATCAATGGCAGGAGCATACATATCAATGAAATGAGAGTTTAAGCACCAAAATTCACGTTTTGAACCACCTCCCTTTAAACCCTTGGGAGCAAATTTTGATGTGGATATAGGGTTAAATCTTTCACCATTCAAACACCAATATCTTCACTTCTAAACCATAGCACCATAGCTTGAAATCATTTAACGAACTTGGACAAACTTACTTGGAGAAGATAGCACTGAAACAAATTGAAATTTCACCAAGCGGAATTGATTTTCGGCCTTAGGGCACTAAGCGCCGCGTGCAAACCCAATGCGCCATGTTGGTTTGGTGCGTCGCGCCTGTGGCAATGAACACTGCGTCTTCCGGCCCAATGCGCCGCGCGCATTCTATGCGTCGCGCCTCTGTCCTATGCGCCACGCACAACCTTCAAACACAGTCACAGCTCATCTACAATGCAGTTTGTTCTCCAACTTTAAAATTTGACTTCTTCTTTGGATTTTATGAATATTTCCTAATGAAAATGGTTTAAATAGCCTTGAGAAATATCTTGCAAGAGATGGCTTTGATTTTTTCTTCCTCCAAACCCATTTTGTAATGTTTTTATTTTGGCACTTTATCATTTAATGAAACTCTGTCTTTTGGCTTTTTCACTGAATTTCTGAATTTGAAATGATGAACTTGTTTGATTTTTGCAGGGATGTTGGCGTTGATGTTTGGAAAAGGAAAAACAGAGCCTGCTTTGAAATCTTCATGGCGGAAAAATACATCTTATTAGAAAAAATGAATTCGACAATTTCTTATTCAAAACAGAGTTTTGAACAAGAAATGTCCTCGAATATGTTTGATGATGAAATTTTGAACTGAGAGCTTATTGAAAACCATCATCATGGCCTGCGGGAATTTATTGAGCATGTCAAAAGACTAAACCCTAGACTCAGAAAACAAAAGACTCTTCTTGACCAAAATAATCATCTATGACTGTGAATGACATGAACTGAACTTTGACGATTTTGGAGAAATTTTGACTAACCCAGCAGGTACAAGCATGAGGGAAAAAAGAAAACCAAACCCTTCCGTCAGTCAATGGCATGCCCCCTAACAGAATGCAGATGAGCGAGAGGAATGAGACACCTAAACAATGAAATGCAATAAGAGGAATGATCTCTGACGGAGGGCTGTAAAGACCGACTCTAACAGGCTTAAGGAAGTGAAAAAGAGACCCAACTCATGGTTTGGTCACATAGGGTGGTCCTTTGGCCCCTAAGTGTCCTGTAGCACTAAGGGATGTTGTGATTTGTCAGTTTTTCAACCCCACTTCAATAACTTGATATTGGAGGTTGGGTCATGTCATAGTAACTCTTCATCTCATGTTTACCCTAGTAGGCTGGTGAAATTGAGTAAATGTGGGAGGATGCAGTTACAATATGATCAAACAAATCAATTTTTTCAATCTCCTTATGGTGAATCCAAAGTTAATGTAGAGAAAAGTACCATGCATAGTCCCTAAAATGTTCACCGATCATGCACAATCCTGGAAATATGACAAAATCTCCTCAAAAATGGAGATGAACCCCCTCATAAATGATGGCATGTACATTCTAAACTATAATAAAAATATTCTCCAAGGTTTGAAACGTGTAAAAAATTATATCAATTATGTGATGGATCTAGAAGACAACTATCTAATTATCCAAGGCTCAAATCACAACCCTCAATGTGGATCTATGTGTCCTTGTTGGTCGATTCACTCAAGTGTTGGTACCATCCACAATTCTTCATGTGATTGGGTGCAAAGACCCCAATCCCATATCCAACTTCTCTCTTTGAGCTCGAAACTAATTAAATATCACTACTAGTAATCTTGTCTGCTCCATCTCTTTATTGAGTATCACTCTCCCTCGCCTTATATCCCATGCGTTATTCCCCTCCCTCAAAGCTGAGTTGCAGCAAGTTAAAAATATCCAAAAGAAACAGAGTGAGAAATGCAACTCTGAGAATTAATTTTTGTTCGCATCAACATCCTCACTCATAGAGGCTCTCAACTAGATGAATCAACACTACTCCCACATCGAGCATGCCTTATCCTCTCTACATGAAGTTTTTAATGCACACCATGGGTGAATTGAAATGTTGGAACTCTATATTTCAGTTTAGGAAACAGAGAATGTTGAGAACTAGGGATCCAACAACTGTAATGACACTCTCCCTCAGACAGAAGAACACTCCATCAACCAAGATCATCAAGGATAAGCTAAGTGTTTGTAGCAAGATGCACTACCAATTTGTTATTTTTGAAGAAATTTATGAAATGAAAGTATAGCTTTTTATTGTAGCCATTTGTTAGAACTTAGTCTCGTTTATGTAATAGTAAGGAAACATAAGCAGGGAGTTCTAATACATCTATGTAATAGTATGAAGCTCGGTATCAAGGCCTTTAGCCTCTCATTTTCGGAATAAATACTATATATATATATATATATATATATAGATATATATATATATATCTTATGTTTTTCAACCAAACTTATGTAAACTATTTATATGAAATTTTTGGCAAATATCAAACTTTCTTGGATCTTACAATTACTATCAAATAATTTTGAAACCTGATAAATTATAATATATCTATATTATAATTTATTGAAATATAATATAATTATGAACTTGTTGATGGGAAAAAATTCCTGGCCAGCAGTAAGGGGATCTCCCTGGTATAAAGTCCCAACTAGACTCTAGACCATTTGTGATAGGGATCCCCTCCGGGGTGTAGGTCTAGCTACTGTCAAATATGCCTTTCTCGGATGGAGGTGTATCTCGTAGACAAGAGGATGCACGACTACTCGAATGATACGGAAAAAATGGTCGATGAGTTCTCCTAATAATGAAACATTATAAATAGAAAATTGAGATTCGAAGCATGCAACCAAAGGAAATGTTGTTAGCAACACATCATTAGGATCATGCTCATAAAGAATCATTCTTGACCAAAAAATAAAAATTTCTCAATGGTTGAAACACCTTTCAATTCCTTAAGCATTTTCCGAAAGATTAAAATGATATCAACAAATAAGTTATTAAAACATCCCTAAGCAAAAAATTCGACATATCATTGACACATCCAAAGAGCTAAACATAAAAAATGATATATGAACAGAAAATGTAGACTAGTTAGTTATAAAAGATAGCAAATATGTAAAGACATAATATTCATAATTCTAACTCACATGGGCTTTCATCAGATCCAGTAGTGGAGTCAAAAAATTGGTTTGTATTCATTCTCGGAATCACACATTCAATGCAATAAAATTATCTCCTCCTTTTGGAGTCCCCAAAAAGGCCCCTTTACATTGTCCCTGAAGGGAGTACTTATAGAAAAAAAAGTGACCTTTGGGTGGCCCTGACCTTTCAGCTTCCTGACTGTTGGCATGGCCTGTGACCGAGGTGATGTTGTGACCTGTGACTTGGTCCTATTTGTAACCTGCAACTGGGGCCTGTTCGCGAGCTACGACTGGGTCCTGTTCGCGACCTGCGACTGGGTCTTGTTCGCTACTTGCGACCTGTATTATGTTCGCGACCTGCAACCTATAACACAATTCGTTTTCAAGGGATAATTTTTGTGATAGAAAGGCATTAGAATTCTGTCTGTTGTTTTTCCCTGAGATAACTCTACTAGGCTTGATAGTCTATGGCCACTGGAGTGGCCTGAGGTGTGTCTTCTCCTAACCCGTGAAAACACTCAAGAGTGTTTGGAATAAAAGTGCACCTCTTCTCAAAGATTTTATTTGATAGGGAGGCTAGCTTGGTGTAGATCCAGACTGGTGCGATTATGAACTGATCAATGTTCTCCTTTGAGGCTGGAAGGTGCTTGGATGTAGCTGCTTTCCTGATGGGTTCCAGAAATTCTTGGATTTCTTGGGTCACTTCCTCCCTTGTCTTCTATGTATCCAATGCCCCAAGGAAGGAATGTGATGTACCTCCGCCATCGAATCAATGCCACTAATCAGGTGTTCATAGGCATACATCGCCTTTTCAACATCCTTTACAAGATTATCCTTGGATTGTATTTTCATATGTTTCTATACTTTTTCCTTCTGCATGCAGATCCAATCCTTCTTTGGAAAGTTATCAGGAGCCTGTGGATACCTTTCAGACCATTCAAGCACATTTTCTAGTGCTGCAGAGGCTTCTTTTAGTTGTGCAGTATTCTTCTTAGTCTCTACCTAAGCCCTTAGTAGCAGGGAAACAATTTTTTTTATAACGAACATCTCCTCATATACCTGTTTCATGGCAGTCTCCAAAGTAACCAACTCCCCTTGAATGGTGGTTGGTAACCCATTGGCCTGGGTGGTTGTGAGTTGGAGCCTTTGATTTTCTGCTTCCAGCACCTTCTTTTCCTTTTCAACCTGAGCTGCCTTATGCTTAGAAGCCCAGAGTCTATTTTTCAGGGACAAGATCTCCCTGCTCATACTGCTAATATTTTCCTCTATAGCTACTATGAAAGAGGTTCTCGCTGATGCTATCATGATGGGATTATTCCTAGTTTCTAGGATTCTGTGCGAGGAACCTTATCCTCTTTGGTCTGACCTTATGTGTGAATTGGTCGTAAGAGAGTCTTGTCAGGTCTAATACATCATCTTCCTGTTCTTTTGGGATGTCAAGTTCCAAGAGCAGGAGGTGTACACCCTTCATGGGAGTTGCCAGGGGTACCTCAATATGGGGCAGATCTTCTTGTTCCCAAGACTTCGAGAGCAGTGTCTTTCTTCCCTCTTCTTCCTTGGATGAGCCTTCCTACAGCTTTTGAGCTTCTTCTTCCTTTCTCCTCCTTTCGACCTCTTCTTTATCATGTTCCTCTTTCAATCTGCAATAGGCCTCCTTCTTATATCATTCTTCTTCTCCCTTCTTCTTGTGTTCTTCTTCCTCCTTCTTCTGGCATTATTCTTCCTCCTTCTTGCGGGCCTCTTCTGCCTACTTCTTCTTCCGTTCCTCTTTCCGCTGCTTTTTATTTTGTTCTTCAACCTGCTTCTTTCACTTATCTTCTTCCTGTTGTCATTCTAAGGTATCTTGGGTCCTTTAGAGTTCTTCCTCTTTCATCTTCTTCCCAACCTCTTGTTGTGCCTTGGCCTCTCTATCTCTTCTTTCTTATTTCTCATTAGAAATACTACTACTTGTAGTATTCTTTGTTTTTTTAGCTTTGGAAGATGAAGCTCCTCCTATTGGGTCCTTTATTTTTAGCATGTCAACCCTCTCTTATAATGTTTGGTCATCCTGACCCTCTTGATCCACACTCAGGCCAGCTAATTCTTCCAGTGTGGCTTCCCTATCTTTGTTGTACCAGTTTCTAACTTGTGCCTCAACGGGGAATTCTGTGTGTTGCTATTTCCAAGTGAACTTGGCTCATTTGCAATGTGTAGGGATGATCCTTTTAGGATCATATGATCTATGGGAGAGGGTTACGAAATGAAAAGCTTTGATTTCCTCCACCTCTACTTCTACTTCTTTGAAATCCTTAACAGTGTAGGCACCAATAGTAAGTGGGAGGGTAGACCATGGCTTCTTTTTTCCTTTGTTGAGGACCTTGGAGAACCCGCTCAACATTTGGTAGCACACCTCTTCTAGCAGCAGTTTATCAGTGACATACTTGGGTAGTGTGTGAGGTGTCTTGAATGATCTGAAGACCCTGATAAAGGTACTCTCTGTAATGGGAAACCAATTGGCTACCTGGGTTACTATTTCCATAGCCCGCCTAGACATGCAAGGGGCATATTTACCTAAAAGCTTCCCGTAGAGTGCGGGGATGAAATTGTGTGAGATGGATTCCATATCTTGCTTGTACCTGGAAGCCCAGAATATGTACAGATCTTTGTGAATGGGCCCACACACTTCACATCCTAGTTATGTGACAATCCCTCTAGATATCATCTCACGCACACTACGTCTAAGAAGTAAGAGGCCATGTATAATTCCGATGTTCATCCCTCTTATGGTACATGTGCCACTGATATGTTTTCTCTGAGGGCTGATACTACCAAGTAAGCCAAGTTGAAACGAGTGTCATATGAGGTGATTGCATACATGAGTGGGACCCAAGCCCCATTGAAGGTAGTGACGTCCTACTGGCTGTAAATTCTACACATCATTGTTGCAACCAGCCTATAGACCTTCCTAAGGCCATCTGTTTTTATACTCTTGATCCTTCTTTGCCTTAAATTTCTCGGGGTCCTCCCACCAGCCCTTCAAGGTTTCTGGCACTGGTACTTCATGTGTGGTGACCCAATCATTGTTGAAGGATTATTCCTTAGCAGGGAGTGCATAGTATACTTCAGCATCTTTCCCAGTCAAGTTGGAAAAAAATTTCCCTGAGTGGTCGCGGATGACCCGGAACTTGGAATCAAATTTCTGGAGGATCCATTTGACTACTTCTGCACATGGGAATATTGGTTGATGAGCACCTACGTAGTGAAGCTTGGACCTTTTAACCTGAATATATACTTGTCAGTCTGCTAGATCTTCCAGTAATTCTGGCTTTGTGAATTCCTGATATACTTGGTACCTGGTCATCTTATCTCCTTTTCCAAAGACACAGATGGTGTCTCCATATATAGGGGGTGGTGGAGGAGGCATTTCCTCTCCTGATATCTCTATCTCGGGGATTTTTTTCTCTTTCGAACTACTAGAGGCCCCATATCACTTGAGGCCGAAGAGATGGAAACACACTCGAGCTCGGCTTCAATATCCCCTGGCATGTTCAAAAAAAAAATCTGACGATAAGATGGACGACATGATAACAAAATATGATGGGACTGACTAGACCTCTAAATGATTTTACTGCTTAGGTTAGGTCACTGCGACCCCTTCCAGTCGCTATCTGTAGGATTAGGGAGGTTTTGTGACTTAGCGACCTAGCGACCAAGTCACAAGGTTGCGAGGTCGCGTCTACATGAAAGATCTAAAACTGCGACTCTACGACTTGGTGACCTATGACTAGGTTACAAGGTCGCCAGGTCATAGGATCGTGATTTGTGTGGTCATTCGATGATCTTGGACCTAGCAAATTTGCGACTTAGCAACTAGGTCACGGGGTCACAAGGTTGCATTAGGATTTTCTAAGAGAAATCTAAGTGATCGCGACCCGTGGAGAATAAGGTGAAAGAAGGGAAAAAAATCCAAGGGATATGGGTAAATCAGAGTTGAGGTCCCTCTCAGAAATCCAGGAAGGGGTGTCTGTAGCAGACGAAGGCAAGGGAAGGCTCAGAAGAGGAGGCAAAGAGTATTTAGCATAGGTGAGCTGAAAAACCCTAGCTGGAGAGATGGTGAGGATTTAGGTTGCAAAGGAATGGGGCCAAGGGAAATTAATAGGCTAGGGTATGGGGCAGGTGAGGCAACATCTAAACAAAATAGGAAACAACAGGAGGATTAGGCAACTTACCTGGGAAAAAACACGCTCCAGTTGGCTTGTTAGACATCTTGTTTGCTTCGTCGTGTAGGTCGAATGCGACCTACGTGACCCTTTTATTTATAAAGGGGTCGCACGTGTGGTCATTTAATGCAAGTTACTAAGTCAAAAATCGGGGTCGTTCGAGCAAGGACTTGACCTTGCGCAAGGTCTCTAGGTCGGTCAGTTGCAAATGTTAATTTTTTAGCAAGGATGCGACCTTGCTACCTCGTGACCTAGAGGTCGCTGGGTTGCTAGTTTGCATAGTCTTACATGTTCATTTTATATACCTTGCGACCTTTGTGACCTCACAACCTGGAGGTTGCAAGGTCGCTTAGTCGCAAATGTGTAATTTTGATCAGGATTGCGACTTTGTGACCTTGCGACTAGCTCAAGGAAAACAAGTCATGAATTTATCTTTGAAAAAAATTGCTTGAAAGGGAATTTCTCAAGGTTCATGGCTCAGGGTGAAATAGAATTACCTTCATCAAAGCAGTCAGGGGCTCTGAAATTTCAAAAGGGTATTAAATTTTGGAGGGTGTTTTAGCGGCTACAACAAATGGAAATTTACTAGTAGAACCCAAAATCTTCACATCTGCTTCATCTTTGGGGTGGGGGGGGGGGGGGGGGGGGCGCTTAACGGGCGGGTGTTCCTTTCACCCCCATGGGTCCCACTACTCTAATATCTGGCCCTTCCGTGTTTTCTTCACTTTTATTCCCTAAGCAGGATGCTTGTTCACTGTGATTTCATTTCCAGAGACCGGACAGAAGGGGTCGGAGTAACCTCATGGGCTTCAAGGATTCAGTATAGTTATTTGGTCCCTTCATGTTGCTCCGCTGCTAGTGAGCCTCGTGGCCCTGGTGGAGTCATTTCCTAGGATTCATAAACGTTGCTCTGCTACCAGCGAGCTTGGTCAGTACCACGATGAATTCGTCGCATCACCTCTCTGCACAGTAAGCCTTTATCAATACTTTACCCTTTATTTCATGTTCTAATACCACTTATTTGAATGTGCTCAAGGCACTTATTTGAATGTGGCAAGTAATTCCTGGGCGGACGAGGGATCCCGACTTATGTTACTTGCAAGAGAGGTTGCTCCTAGTCTGCTTTTGGGACCTTTGGGTTTCTTGAATATCCCTTTACCATCTGAGGTTTGCCCTATTCCCCTTCCATCCAGTGCCCTATTTCACCAAAACTTGTCCTTGTACAGCAATTCCTCGAGCTAGCACACTGGGTGAGCTACTTATGCTTGGGTCCTGGGACTTGGTCGTGTTTCCCCACGGGGTATCTATCACAAACAAGCTTGGTCCATTTTTGTTCCAGGGCCAATTCTTAAAAAGAAAAGATTTCGGTACAACCTACCAATTGAGTAACTACTACATCTATTCTTAAACCTGAGGTACTTCAGGAATGAAGTTCCGAGAGCCTACTCGAAGCAATTTGTTTATCAAAACACACAAAATAAATGAAAAAAACAAGAGCAGTAAATCAAAGGAACTAAAACTATCTTACAAAGCATGGTGACGGCCCCAGGGCTGTCAGGTGAAGTAGCGCTTGAGGTCATGCCCATTTACCGGGATTACCTCGATCCTCCCTTCTAAGGTTTGGGGTCTATATGTGTGGGAACTGACATTTTGTTTGATCTAGAATTGGCTTGACCACAGGGCTTGAAATTTGGTGTGTTTCCCCTTATTTTCGTGAGCCTTGTCCCATTTGAGGACGAGGTCACCAACCTCAAAAACCTTGTTTCCAGTGGAATTCTTATCAAACCAGCATTTTATCCGGATCTAGTGGATGGAAAAAAAATTTCGAGCTTTCAACCTTTCCTCCTCCAATTTCAACAAAATGTCTATGCAGGCTTGCAAAGAAGGGCATGGGGAACCATGTGTTTCTTGTGACAACTGAAGGGCCAAGAGAGATAGGTTGGGAGGAAGAATTTTTTCTTTCTCGTAGACTAGGAAAAATGGGGAGGTTCCGAGGGACAGTTTTAGGAGAGCATTGTGCCAGTTCTAGTGTTGGGATAGCAAGGTCTTTTTGATGATACGGATAAGGTTCTTATTGGTTGACTCGGCTAACCCATTCCCTTAGGGATAGTAGTTGGTGGAATGTTTGAGCACTATACCTTTTTCTAAAGAAAATTCATGTAACTTGAACGACAAAAAATAAGTAGCATTATCAAAAACAATGAGAGGTTGGAACGCCAAACCTGGTTATGAAGTACTTAATGATGAAATATATTACCTCCTGATCATTGATTTGGCGTAACATTATTGCTTCATCCCTCCTCGTGAAATATTTCGTGGCTATAAGGATATATCGATGCTTCTTGGAGTGTGGAAAAATTTCCCCGATCACGTCTAGCCCCCATTGCTAGGATGGTTCTTCCACCGTGACGGACTGTAACGGGGTGGAAGATCGGGATTTTCTGCTGGAAAACTTTTGGTATGCAAGGCATCTCCAAACATAGAAGTGCACGTCCTTAAATAGAGTGGGCCAATAAAAAACGACTCGCATAATCTTGTGAGTTGTGGAATCACCCGCGTAGTGCCCACCGACTGGGTCATCATGTAGTTCCTTCAGGACCTGTTGGACCTCACTATGCTCTAAGAAGCGTAGCAGGACACCGCTATGATGCTTGCGGAACAACTTACCCTACACCAACTGGTAGGATGTAGCCTTTAGCCTTAATGCTTATTTCTACTGGGCTGTTAAGGTGGGGTCCATGATACCACGACCAATATATTGTAGGAGATAAATGTACCATGACGAGATGTTTCACTAAGGTGTGTTGTTGACTTGGTACATGTCTATCTCATGATCCCAACATTCTTCTTCATTGCCCCGTGGGTCTGTGGCTTCAGCAGCCATCCAACATAGCCCTTGCCCTTTGATAGTGTGTGCAGGCTTGAATTCCAAGTCATACTATTGAAGGCATGCCATCCAGTTGCCTCGTCTCTCACTGAGCTCCTGATGCACAAAACGTGAGCGTACTGTTGGGTGGGGTAAAAACACCGTAACGTGGTTCTTCAAAATATATGGCCTGAAATGTTTGACCGCCTTATACACTGCGTAGGCTTTCTTGTCAATATTTGGATAATTCATCTCAACACCTTGCAACCTTGCGCTCATTAATGATATGGATCTCTCATCATTTCTGTCATCTTTCTGAGTAATGAAGGCTGCAAGAGATGAGTCCGCGGCGAAGGCATACAAGATAAATCCTTTGCTGAAATCTACACTATGAAGGGCAGGTGCTTCTACGATGGCTTGTTTAATATTATTGAACACTCATTTCTCAGGTGGATTCCATTTAAATTTCATGTTGTTATTAATCATACCTTGTAGAGGTTTCACGATTTGGGCGAAGTCCGATATGAACTTTCGTAGAAAGTTGATTTTCCCGAGAAACGACTACATTGCCTTTTTTCTACTCGGGGGAGGAATTTGGGAGACGGATTTTGTGCGCTTTCGATTTACCACTATGTCATCTCGGGTTATGATGTGGCCCAAGAAATTCCCTTTAGATATTGTGAATATGCTCTTCTTGGGGTTAAGTGAGATCTCGTATTTTCGGCACCTTTCGAAAATATGTTTGAGTTGGTGCAAGTGGTCACACTTGTGCTTGGAGAACACGGTGACGTAGTCTAGGTAGACCACCATGATTTTCCCCATTAGCCCTTGGAAGGCGATGTCCATGGCCCTTTGGAAGGTTTCCCCAGCATTAATCAGGCCAAATGGCATGCATCTAAATGCGAACGTTCCCCATTTGGTCCCGAATGTTGTCTTCAGACGATCAGGTTCATCCACCAGTACTTGGTTGTACCCTGAGAAACCATCCAATAACGAGAACATTTCTGACCCAGAAACCGTTTGAATAATCTGCTCCATGGGCGGCACTAGGTACTTATCCTTGTCTGACGATTGATTCAAATTCTGGAAGTCCACACATAAATGGATTTCACTAGAATTTTTTCAAACTGAGACCAGATTTGACACCCACGTTGAATGCTGGAATTTGAAGATGATGTAGGTGTCCAGGAGTTTTTCAGCTCTTTTTGGATCATTGGTTCTAGATTAGGATGCACCTTCCTTAGCTTCTGCTGGAAAATCTTAACTCCTTCCTTCATTGGTATTACATGCTGGATGATTCGTGTGTCATAAGTCTGTAGCTCATCATACGTTCAGGCGAAAACATCTCAATATTTCTTGAATAATTCAATAAAGGACTGCCTCTGCTGGGGGTGCATTTTGTACAAAGAGTAACGAACTTCAACTCTGCCTCCATCCCGAGGTTCAATTTCTGGAGTAGTAGGGTGGAGCTCTGCACCTTTGTGTTGGGAGGCCCTCGAAACCAGTTCTTTAGGTCAAATAACTTTTCGAGGGACACGACCCCTTTCGGTATGGGATTCCCCTTATGTTCCTCCCTTTCCTTTTGTAAAGCCAAGTCATGATCTTCTTCCTCAATCACAGCATCCTTGAACATGTCTATGTTCAGAATGAAATCTAGTAACTGCTGATCATCATTAAAAATGTGAAGACTAGGTACATTATCCGACACTACAGGCTTATAAAAAATTTCAATAGAAAACCCATCTCTCAATGCGGTAAACCTAGCAGTAGCATTTTCTAATGTATCGGATGCTGCATTATGCATCCTAAGTAAAGACTTAATACTGAAAGCATCAAAAGCAGAAATAAAATGCCATACCTCTTGTTGATACCCTTTCAAATGGGGAGATAGGCAGTGAATAGTGTTGCATACCTTTCGGGTAATGATTTCTGAGTCACTATTTACCTTCAAGTAACTGACTTTGAGTGATATTGCTTTCTTGAGACTGAGGATCAATGCTTCATATTCGGTTGTATTATTGGTGCACTAGAATTCCAACTGGAAGGAGATTAGGAACTTATTCTTTTGGGTATCTAACAAGATACAACACGCACTCGCACCGTCGTGTGTCTTGGAACCGTTGTAGTACAGGGTCTAGACCTTGCCTTCAGATTTTTCAAGATCACACATGTGTATAAGAGGGGTACTCGGGGTAGAGACATCTAGTGGTCCCCCTGGCTTGGCAGGGTGGGAAGCAGTAGCCGAGAGCAACTCTAACTAGGTATCTTGGGCTACTAGAGATTTAGATGCTTGATAGCAACCGAACATGGCCTCTAAGAAGCACATGCCCAACTCTTCTTGCACAAATCTAACAGGTTCATTGGTTTCCTTGAGGTTAGTCACCGTGTGTTTCATGTAAGGTTCGCTTTCAACCCGGATCTAATTATTCCTGCCCTTGTATGGGAGCCACAAGTCGGAGCAATCAGTGGCAAAGTATCCTTGTAGTTTGCTTTCCCAATATTGGCTCAATAAAAAACCATAGGCTTCTGGGATATCTATGACCATTATGTCAATGCACTGATGCACCCTGGATTCTGAGGAGAGGCAGATCAAGACGTTATTCAATTCTCCCACAGCGGGGACCTGAGATCTGTCAAGTTGAATGATCTTGGTGTTTGTCTTCTCAA
This sequence comes from Pinus albicaulis, assembly GCA_034641835.2. Lineage (NCBI taxonomy): Eukaryota > Viridiplantae > Streptophyta > Pinopsida > Pinales > Pinaceae > Pinus > Pinus albicaulis. Next base: position 54,997 of record JAXQQM020082216.1, read on the forward strand.
GATGGATGTTCAATTTCTTGCATACAGATAGGGGCATGACATTGGTGGATGCACCAGAATCGACGAGACAATTGTGGTCATTTAAATTGAAGATCTCAAAAGACAAAAGGAAAGGGGGCATGGATCCTTGGGAGTTTTATTTGATGACATTTAAGATGGACTGGAGGCTCACTGAAGCTTGGGAGGATGTGGAGCTTACCACTTTGGTTGTTAAGGTGGTTTTGTTTGTTGGAGGTGGGCTAGCGAAAGCTTTGAGAATCATGTCGCGTTGGTCAGCTATCTGGGCGAGTTCATAGAGGGATATGTTGGCTCACGTCTTCTTCATGTCTTCGATGATGTTATATATGTCTTCCAAGTGTGAGGGTGTTTTTGTAGAGGCACTTGGTGAAATTGATGAAAATCTAGCCTTAGGGGTGCCTCAGGCAGCAGTAGGGCTAGAATTTTTAGGGGTTGTGGTTTGGTTTTCCTTGTTTGGTGGCAAAATTTTCCTCAGGAAAGCCTTCCTTTTCTCCTCAAAAGAGTGATCGAAAACCGGGCCCTTGCTCCTTAGGCTATAATTTTGGGGGGGGAGGGGGGGGTGGTGGTTGGATTAGGGATCATCAGCTAGTTTTATCTCCATCATGGAAGGATAACCTTCTCCACGGATTACCTTGAAGGTGAGGTCTGTAGATCCCAGGTCCTCATTCGGGGGAGATACTTCCTCGCTACCTGAGTTGACCTCCTCTTCTAACTCTCCCACTGTCTGATCCTCTAAGAGTTTATTTACCACAATGGTCATGCTATTGATACATTGAGGGTAGGTCTTTTCCGAGTGGGAAGCTTGATGGAAAGAGCAGAAATTATATTTTCCAATATCTTCTAGGTTGAGGCTCGTATTGGTGTTTGGCGGAGGACGACTAGTCGCGAGGTTGTTTTTCCTAAAGAAAGGTTTCTGCATTTTGCTACCTGAGATGGAGTCATTGTTTTTCCTCTTCAAATCAGAGACTTCATTCGTCAAAAGTTTTAGGGATTTCGTGATGCTCTCGAAATAAAAAGGGTCTTTATCCTTGTCTCTAGATTTATGGGCTGAGGGCTGCGTTCTTTTCCCAGCCATTTTTTGGTCATCCCGGTTATCATGATCAATGGATCCTATGGAAAGCATGTATTTTTCTGCCAAGGTAGCTCTAGCATCGCACTTCACAAATATAGAAATATCCTGAGGGAGGGCCCTTGTGTAATAATCGATGGTGATGGAATCGTCTAGGGCCATCTTCGGGGGAAATTTGTTCAATATGGTGGCAAAGTGTTGGTTGAAGTCTTTAACCTTCTCTTTCTTCTGGCACTTCAAAGTACTCAACTCTATGAGGAGTGTAGGAGTCTTGTCTTCTGAAAACTTCTGGAGGAAGGTTTGGTGGAATTTCTCTCAGGAGGAAATGGAAGCGACAAGAAACAAATGATACCAAGTAGCAGCTTTATTTTCTAAGGTGTGGGGAAAGAGTCGGCATGCTATGTCGTCAGACTGCATGCTCATCATTTGTAAGGCAAGGTAGAAATTACTGATGTTGTCTGTTATCACACTCAAAATTTTCAAAATTTGTTTTGATAAGGTCACCATAGGTTACATGTTATATCATGTTGGGTCATGCATCTGATGAAAAATTTATAAGATCATGTTTATCCTCTGTCAAAAAAACCATTATGAGTCATGTCATGTTAGCCAAATCCATTTTGTATCGTTTAGTTTTCACACCCATGCCTTAAAATCAAGAAATTATCCACTTGTCTAGTTTTACATAGTTTTTTAGTGAATACAGTGAAAAATAGGCATATTTCGCTATGAAACTACTTGATAATTTCTTAGCAAATTTGAGGATTTCTCTGCTTTTTTACTTTTGAGCAGTCAACGTCAAGGGCAGTTTATGGGAAAATAGAGAAGAATTATAAGAAACGGAGAGAGGTTATTTTCAAGAACATATCAAATAACATTAACCACTTTCACTTTTCTAAAATATACTACCAATTGGGATATTTAGAGATGTCTTTTGGCTCTATTTTCATAATGTAGAATTTTCTTGTTTTATACATGTATTTCAAATGCCAATTCTGGACATATGGAGATGTTTTTCAAAAAACCAAGAGAGGTTTTTTCTTCAGAACATACTTACCTAAAAAAACCTCCTTCAGGTTTGCAACATATATTAATTATAGGGAGATAATATCTTATCTCTTAACCCTATGTTTTCAGAAAAAAATAGAGTCATTTTATTGATAAATAAACTTGCTAAAGGTGAAAATGATGTTTTTCGAAGAGGGTAAGAGGCATGTTTTCATGAAAAAACTTCATCATATCAATTTTCATACCTACAGGTGAAATTTGGAATAAAAAGGGAGAATTTTTTATTTTCTCCATAATCAGGTAGTTTCGTAGCATGCTCCAGGCTTGACGACCGAAAAACGCTACGAAATTTTTGAAGATGCTCTTTTGCCTTTATGTTCAGTTTTATGGAGAACTAAGGAGAGAAAGAAAATTTATTTAGCTCATTAGCCCCCAGGAATATCCTCCAATAGTCATAAAGGTCAAAGGTTATGAAAAAGGTGGATTTTTGAGTTTGCTACGAAATGAGCGCTATGAAATTTCCGTACATGACTGTTTTAGAAGTCAACTTCAAGATTGATTTCGGACCAAATCAAAAAGGATTTTGGAAATATGAAAACAATTTTCCTTCAGCATAGGTCCATCTACAAAAACCTCTCTCAGTTTCTGCAAATCCATCAGGGTTTGGAAATTATACACTCATCTTTGAAGCCTAGTTTTCAGAATTTTCACTAACCAGATTTGTGAAAAATATGTAAAAATTCAACTTGGAGGAGGTGCAGCTTAGCATCCACGTGGCATAATGACACATCATCACTCCAGTACATTCATAAAATTAGTTGGTTGAAGTTGATAAGGGTTATTAAATGGATTTTTTGAACTATTAATGAAAGAAGAGTCCTTTTTGTATTCAAACTCTGTAAAATAGAAATATCCCTAGGAAATCTCCAAGTGATGGAATCATGTTTGAAATAGGTCTCTGAGGTGGGAATTCGAAGCTAGTAGGGTGGAAAATAATTTTTATGATTCCTCACTCTATAAATGACATTGTTTTAGAGTTATAAATGGTTGCAATATGTTACTTGTCACTACTACTATTGTAAAAAGGTTCTGATCAGTGATAGACATTGGTTGTGGGCTTTCTCCTTCACCTGAGATTCATTTGATTTTTTCATGAACCTTTTCCTATGTATCTTGCTAATTTTATTTCAATATATTAATGTTTGATTACTCATAATTCATGCTTCTCATGCTTTGACTTCCTTCAAGCATTAAACTATTGTATATCTTTCTCAATATATTAATGTTCATTACTAAGAATTCATGTTTCTCATGCTCTAATTTTCTTTGAACATTTATCTATTGAGTAAATTGTTTGTGTGTTTTCCTTTCATTTAAATATCTACATGCCTTATCTTCCACAATGAGAGCCATTATCATTGAGTTCCCTAGCACTGACTCCATAAGCCCAATGGTAGAAAAACTTCTACATTTTCCACCTGCAATCATATACAATCGAGTCATTATCATAGAGCTAACCATCTAATAGAGTTTGTATTGAAAATATCATAAGTTATCTTGAGAGATCCCTCTCACACTGAAGAGGCTAATCTTCAGTCAAAATATGGTATGAAATAGTTACTCCAAGTTGACCATTGAAGCGGCCCAACATGACTCAATTTGGTGATAACATGGTCTTTGGCCAACCTACCCTTCGCGGGGTTAAACTTAGGGAGATGTTTCTCTGGTGTCGGGGAATGTCATGAAGGGGACCGAGGAGGCCTAGCGGAGATTGTGCCATCTAGGCTAGGGTCTGAACTTGTCTAGCCCTATGGTGGGGCAGGATGAAGATATGCCCAATCTCATTCTCGAATTTTCTTTTGGCGCCAGACCCAGAGGCTTTTCCCTCATTTTGAGAGTGCATGTCTTTATTTCCTCCAATATTTCTCATGTTTCTATAATTTCTCCAGTTGTAAAGGAAGGGCAGTCTATCTCAGTTTCGTTTGTGGTGGTGGTGAGTAAGGTCAGTGTTTCTACCATGCCCCTGGCCTCTATCTCCCCGGCCCCCCCAGGCCCCTCCTCCAGGTTGGTCGTTCACTTGGGTGTTTTCGCTCAGAGGTTGGTTGGGTTGGGGGCCAGTGTTTGGTTTGGGTTTGGTAACTTCAGAGTCAGCTCCGTCGATCTCTCGGGGGTTGTTGGGAGGTTCAATTGAATTTCGCTCAATCGCATTGGTGTAATCTTCGAGCATAAGACCTATAAGCTAAGGCATGGAGATGACTAGGACACCATGGCGACTATGATGCGTCCTGGGAGTCCGCAGATTGGCCAAGGAACCAGTGGCTAGGAGATTTTTCTGACCTCTAATGAGATCGCAAGCAAACAGATGTAAGGCTCTCAGTTGGTCTGAGGTGACCTCATAGTAGGGTGGGTCCTCCTCTAGGGAATTTTTCAGGAGGTGGAGGACCAGTATTTTCATATATGATTTCCCCCTGCAGGGTTTGAAAAGGGATGTTACTTGCGTCATGGGAGTTTGCCATTTAGGCCCTCCTTCTAGCGCCAAATATGTTGACAGGAAAAAATGCCAAGCCAACAGTAAGGGGATCTCCCGGGTATAAATTCCCAACTAGACTCTAGACTGTTTTTGATAGGGATCTCATCCAGGGTGTAGGTCCGGCTACCATTAAATATGCCTTTCTTGAATGGAGGTGTGTCTCATGGACAAGAGGATGCACGACTACTCTAATGATATGGAACAAATGGTCAATGAGTTCTCCTGAAAATGAAACATTATAAATAGAAAAGTGAGATTCGGAGCATGCATCCAAAGGAAATGTTGTTAGCAACACATCATTAGGGTCATGCTCATAAAGAAGCTTTCTTGACCAAAAAAGAAATAGTTCTCTATGATCGAAACACCCTTCAATTCCTTAAGTGTTTTCCGAAAGATGAAAATGATATCAACAACTAAGTTATTAAAACATCCCTGAGCAAAAACATCCACATATCATTGACACATCCAAAGAGCTTAAACGTACAAATGATATGAACAGAAAACGCAGACTAGTTAGTTATTAAAGATAGCAAATACGTAAAGAAATAATATTCATAATGCTAACACACATGATCTTTCATCAGATCTAGTAGTGGAGTCAAAACATTGGTTTGTACTCATTATTGGAATCACGCATTTAATGCAATACAATTATCTCTTCTCCTTCTCGAGTCCCCAAAAACATCCCTTTACACTGTCCTTGGAGGGAGTACTTATAGAACAAAAAGTGACCTTTGGGTGGCCCTAACCTTTCTTCTTCCTGACTGTTGGTATGTCCCGCGACCCAGGTGATGTTGCGACCTGCGACTTGGTCCTATTTGTGACCTACGACTGTGCCCTATTCGAAACCTGCGACCTGTATTCTATTCGCGACCTGTGACCTATAACACAATTCATTTTCAAGGGAGCAGCTATGTGATGGAAAGGCCTGGGACTTCTATTTTTTTATTTTCCCTGAGATAACTATGCCAGGCCTGATAGTCTGTGGCCATTGGAGTGACCTAAGGTGTGTCTTCTCCTAACTTGTGAAAAAACTTGAGAGCGTTTGGAATCAAAGTGCACATCTTCATGGAGATTTGATTGGATAGGGAGGCTAGCTTGGTGTAGATCCAGACTGCTGCGATGATGAAGTGATCAATGTTCTCCTTTGAGGCTGGAAGTTCCTTGGACACAGCTGCTTGCCTGATGGGTTCCATAAATGCTTGGATGTCTTGGGTCACTTCCTCCCTTGTATTTTGTGTATCCAATGCCCCAAAGGAATTAATGTGATGTACCTCCGCCATCGAATCGATGCCACTGATCAGGTGTTCATAGGCAGACATCACCTTTTCAACATCCTTTACAAGCTTATCCTTGGATTTTATTTTCATCCGTATCTATACTTTGTCATTCTGCGTGCAGATCCAATCCTTCTTTGGCAAGGTGTCGGGAGGCTGTGGTACCTTTTAGACCATTCAAGCATACTGTCTAGTGCCTTAGATGCTTATTTTAGTTATGCAGTCTTCTTCTTAGTCTCTACCTGAGCCATTAGTAGTGGGGAAACTGTTTTTTTTATAGCGACCATCTCCTCATATACCTTCTTCATGGCAGTCTCCAAAGTAACCAACTCCCCTTGAATGGTGGTTGGTAACCCATTGGCCTAGGTGGTTGTGAGTTGGAGCCTTTGATTTTCTGCTTCCAACGCTTTCTTTTCCTTTTCAACCTGAGCTGCCTTCTACTCAGAAGCCTGGAGTCTGTTTTGCAAGGACAAGATCTCCCTACTCATCCTGCTAACATTTTCCTCTATAGCTGCTATGAAAGTAGTTCCCACTAATGTTATCATGATGGGATTAGTCCTAGTGCCCAGGACTATGTCCTTTTCCATGGTCGCTATGAGGGGCTCGACTGGATTCTATGCAAGGCACCTTCTCCTCTCCTGTCTGATGTTATGTGTGAACTGTTCGTAAGACAGTGTTGTCATGTCTAATACATCATCTTTCGGTTCATCTGGGATGCCAAGTTTTGAGAGCGAGATGTGTACACCTGTCATGGGAGTTGCCAGGGGTACCTCAATATGGGGCAGATCTACTTTTTCCCCATACTTCGAGAGTGGTGGCTTGCTTCCCTCTTCTTACTTGGATGAGCCTTCCTGTAGCTTCTGAGCTTCTTCTTCCTTTCTCCTCCTTTCGGCCTCTTCTTTATCTTGTTCCTCTTTCAAACTGCACTCAGCATCCTTCTTTTTTCATTCTTCTTCTTCCTTATTCTTGCGTTCTTCTTCCTCCTTCTTCTTGTGTTATTTTTCCTCCTTCTTCTTGCAGACCTCTTCTGCCTACCTCTTCTTTCATTCCTCTTTTTGCTGCTTTTACTGTTGTTCTTCAACCTGCTTCTTTCGCATACCTTCTTCCTGTTTTCATGCCAAGGTATCTTGGGTCATTTTGATTTCTTCCTCTCTCATCTTCTTCTCAGCCTCTTGCTGTGCCTTGGCCTCTTTGTCTCTTCTTTCCTGTTGGTATTTATAAAGACAACTACTTGTAGTATTCTTTGGCTTTTTTAGCTTTGGAAAATGAATCTCCTCCTACCGCGTTGTTTCTTTTCAGCATGTCAACCCTCTATTCTAACGTTTGGTCATCCTGACCTTCTTAATCCCCACTCAGGTCAGCTGATTCTTTTGGCGTGGCTTCCCTATATTTTTTGTACCAGTTTTCAACTTGCTCCTCAATAAGGCATTCTATGTGTTGGTATTTCCAATTGAACTTGGATTGTTTGCAGTGTGTAGGGAAGATCCTTTCAGGATCATATAATCTATGGGCGAGGGTTACGAAATGAAAACCTTTGATTTCCTCTGCCTCTGCTTCTACTTCTTTGAAATCCTTAACATTGTAGGCACCAATAGTAAGCGGGAGGGTAGGCCATGGATTCTCTTTTCCTTTGTTGAGGACCTTGTTGAACCTGCTCGACATTTGGTAGCACACCTCTTGTAGCAACAGTTTATCAGTGACACACTTGGGTAGAGTGTGAGGTGCCTTGAATGATCTGAAGACCCTTATAAAGGTTCTCTCTATAATGGGAAACCAGTTGGCTACCTGGGCTCTGTTTCCATAGCCCGACTGGACATGAAAGGGGCATCTTAACTGAAAATATTCCTATAGAGAGTGGGGATGAAATTGTGCGAGATGGATTCCATATCTTGCTTGTACCTGGAAGCCCAGAATACGTTCATATATTTTTGAATGGGCCCACCGCACTTGACATTTGAGTTATGCGACCATCCCTTGAAATAACATCTCGCTCACACTGCATCTAAGAGGTGAGAGGTCATGTATAATTTTGATGCGCATCCCTCTTTCGGTGCTTGTGCCGCTGATATGTTTTCTCTGAGGGTCGATACTACCAGGTAAGCCCAGTTGCAATGGGTGTCCTAGGAGGTGATTGCATACATGAGTGGGACCCAAGCCCCATTGAAGGTAGTGGCATCCTGCCGGCTATACATTCTGCACATCATTGTTGCAACGAGCTTATAGACCTTCCTAAGGCCATCTGTTTTACACTCTTGATCCTTCTTTTCCTTAAACTTCTCGGGGTCCTCCCACTAGCCCTTCAAGATTTATGGCACTGGTACTTCATGTATGGCGACCCAATCAGTGTTGAAGGATTCTTCCTTAGCAAGGATTGCATAGTATACTCTTGTTCGATGCCTCAGATAAGGCAAAGGGACTCCTTATTTCCCTTTGAATTGATTTTTTCTCAGCTTCAACTCCTTACAGCATGATCGAGATTCGTATACTTGATGGTCCAGTGATGTAACAAATTGGACCGGTGATTCCCGAGTGTGTGTGAGATGTTTCAACCCTCATGAGGGGGTGGCCCTACAGGTAGTCCCCCACATGCCCAGATGACCTCTTCATTCCAGCCTTCGATGTAGGTCCATAGATTTGATGATGTTGGCCTCAACCGCTTGCAGCGCCTTTTCAATTGCATGTATCAGTCAGATTTTTAGAGCCCTTTCCTTTTTACAGGGGCATCTGGGTTGTATTTGTATCTCATGTACTCAGACATTATTGCATAAGTCTTGGTTGTTATCCCAGGAAAAATATGTATGTAACACCCCTAGTTTATGTTTTCTTTTAAGCTATACATTTGAACTTCAATCCAAAGGGGAGTGGACCCCAATGGATAAATATGGTGTGGATGTAATTAAATTTTTAATTATGAAAAATAAATAAAATAATTCTGTGCATATTGACCAAATGAGAATTTTGAGATCACCTGCCAAATCCATGAGGTATGGAAAGAGGCTAAGACTTTCCCCAAAAATCTTTCAAAAGTCCTTGAAAGAATTTATTTCTAATTTAGATTTTGAGGAAAAATCTAGATTTTCCCCAATGAGGTGGAAAGTAGTTGGGAAGAGGTAAAAAGCTGGAAAAGCATAAAGAAGCTTTAAAAGTCCCTTAATAAGGGAAGCCTAGGCAAACAAGAAGAAAAGCATCCTGTAATTTTGGACGCAGAATTAGAAACAGGATTTGGGCAGCAAAAGCTTAAATAAGCTATTCCAGAACAAATTGAGTTTGGTCGGTTCTAGGAGAGGAACTTAGCTCGGGGGTGAGTTTTGGAGACAGAGGAACTCTACGATTGGGAGGTTGGTCAATTACAGAATTGGTATGTCCATAATTATTCTAGGAATGGTTAAAATATCTGGTTTTATGCAATATGGTTGAGGACTGTAGGGGTTAATTTATATTAAAAAAAAAATTGAACTGTGATTCCTTACATTTAACAGAGTTGTATAGAGGAAATAAATCTTCTTAACTCTGTATAGTTGTAGGAACAAAATCTGTAGGGAGAATCCATTAGAGTCTCTAAACCAATGATTGGTTTAAATCTGAGGATACATCTTACCCCACAAATGTTTTAGTAGTTTAACTTTAATCTGCTTCTGGACTAATAATATAATTGTCACATATATGGAAGAAACACCATTACATGAAATAGATAAAATTTAAACCAGACATACTTCAAACCTGTTCCATTTAGGTGATGGGAAAAATTATGAAGTTTAAGAAGTATAGAATAAAATTATGCAGGTGTAATTATAACTGATTATAGTGTTCATGAATTACCTAAGAAGCAAGGTAAACTTCAGGAGAAAAAAATTACAGTTAATATAAAGAGGCCATGTGGGCAGACTGTATAGTGTTACAACAGTTAATTTGCCTTTAGAGATCTGCATCTAGAAACATAGTAACATACAGTTTGCAAGTTAAAATCAAAGGCAAATAGGTGTATTTTATATCTGTATTGTGAAGTTAGAAGTTTAAATCTAATTCAAACCCTTTCAACTTTCTAGACTGAAAACTATGATAGAAGAGGAAAAATATATATATATAAATATAGTCGTTTCAGTATAGTCTATGCTTGACATTAAAGTGAAGAAAAGTGCCATGAAAGATATTGTTATGAACTAGATGAGAGAACTTTAGATACATCTATGTACTTAAGTCATACTAAATTTTTCTAGAGTTATATTAACATATGTACATGCCTGAACAAATTGAGTATAAACAATTAAGTCATATAATATTTTATCTCTCTGGAAGTGATACAAATAAATTTCCTATTGAAATCTGGTAGTGTGTGAACAGTGTCTAGACTCAAATGGAAGTAAATATATGAACCAAAAGCAGTTCTGTAAATGATTATAGTTCTGATATATATATACTGACAAAAGAGTTATGCAATTATTAACTGGAGATAAAAACTGTGTAAGCTATCAACCGTGAACTGAAGCCTATCATCATATGCAAAAACAAATAAACATTGGAGGAGAATTAATTACGAGAAATTAATGAATGTAAACAATTAATTTTTGGAGTTACTACTATTAACCAGACGGAATCATGATATAATTCAACGTAGAGGAAAGAAACCATTGACGAACCCAACTAATAGCATGATTTTACGCAAAGTAAAATTAACCTAGTGTAACCACAATAGCTCGTTCATATGAGTACAGGACTGTATATCATTTTAAATATACACAAGTATATGCAGACTTCCCTCTGAGTTACGAAAAGTCGTAACGAGAAATAATTAACCAAACCCCATTAAGGAAAAAATTATACAAAATTACACAGGCTTGGACTTAAATAATAGCGTATAGATGTGTTTAAGCCGACTTATCATCCTCGGTGCCTATGAATTATTCCTAAACTAAAACATTCCATTCTGTAGAGAATTAGAAATTCTAAGAGAGAGAAATCATTTCCATCAGGAAACTGGCTAGGTCGAAAAGCTTCAATTTACCACCAACCTAGAATAAGAGAGAGAGACATCATTAAAATATTTGTCTAAAAGCCAAAACAAAAGACGTAATAAGGGAGAACGTGGTGATGGCTCAATTAACTAGTACCTTTAATTCAAACAAACAATAAATCGTTAGCGGGCTCAATATTAAAAGGAATGTCAGACTCCAAAAAAAAGTTGGAGAAGGAGTTCCCTTACCTGGAAAAATAGCTCTCTTCATCCATACGAAACCTTCAACAAAAAAGGGACGAGGGTTTAGCATTAAACTAGATAATCAATATGGCAAGGATTCGGTCGAAAAACAACCAATTTTTACAGACAGAGGAAAAAAGTTTACCCTCGGCTCATAAACTTCCTCTGTCGAAGACAAAACGATATGATAGCCATGATGGAGTGATCTTCTCTGGCGTGATAACATACAGAGTTATCAGTGAATCTGGAACAATTCCCTTTCGAAGGGATAAACCAACTAATACGTATCATAAGTAGTCAACACCATTAAACCTCTACGTCTAGTTTACTATTTAACGCCAAAAATTTAAAGAGTGGGCGTAAAACGAGCAACAAACAATATCTACAAGTGCTAAATACAAGGTTTTACAATAAAATTTGGAGGAACACGGCCATTATAAAACCCCAGGAGAAATACTAAATAAACGGCCTAGAAAACTGAGAAATAAGTTGAAAAAAAAAATTATGTACTTACCATAACACATCGTGCCAGCATCAGTCACAAAAACCAGAGAATGACAAGGGCGAATTCTTGCTTTCCATGGCACCAGAGTAAACTAGAGAATACACCCCTTGTGGAGAAAACATCGGGAAAGAGTGAATGAAATGGCGAACGATTAAAATAGAAGACCAGCGGAGAAACACTAAGGGAAATCCCACTGTCCACATGGTAGCCATCGACCAAGGGTTACATGGATCCAAGCATAATTACAGATTTAACAAAGGGACTGATAACAAATTTAATATGAAACGTACTGCTACAGTTGAATTGAGACTTAGGTCAATAAAATAATATTGTTTTCGTGGCTCGAGATGAGATAGAAATCTCGCTCACATCACTTAGGTGAACATACATGATTAAAATCAATACGCATTGAAAACTTGACAGTTGACGATGTTGTCATGAACAAGACAAATTTAAGTGTTATGTACCATAAAAATCACACAAGAACCCGAACGCTATGCATTGAAGATTTCTCGGTACATCATATCTGCATATGATCACATAGTTACATGTATAAAGAAAATTTGTTGGAGCTAAGTATAAATTCCTTCCGTTAGGATAAATTCTCACTCCACGTGACAAGGATATAAAACTCCTATACATATATATAAAAGCCCAAGTGTGGGGAAAACGATGCTAGCATAGTAACTCGACATGTCATAAGATATTAAGACCATGATATAACAAATAAATCACATGGGAGCACATTAGTTAATTATAAAACAAAAAAATAATTTTAATACTCTTACTCGTAACCTATCACTTATAGGTATGAAGGTATACAACACTTATATTTAATATAGTTATATTAAATATAATTAAAGGAGGAGATATTTGTGTAGAATGGCTGAGTAATTGAAAAAAAAAAAAAACTTTTTTGATTTGAGGAAATTCGTAGAGAGACATTACAAATGGTATCAGAGCCAAGTTGCAAAAACTGGGTTGTTTTTGTGCTCACTGTATAAATTATTTTTTCTTAGAATTTTTTATTTTTTTTGTCACTGATGTTGTTTTGTTTAGTGTACGGTGTGGTACTAGAATTGAAAGTTAATGGCTGAAGGATATGAAATTTATGTTGATCTACGTGATGAAGATAACACACCAAATCCCAATGCTTCTTTGATGGCTATGTTGCACAGGTTGCAACGGGAGATAGCTGAGCTAAGAAGTCAAAATGACAGGCTGTCATTAGCCAATGAGGAGCAGGAAAAAATCATAAGAGAACTGACTTCTAGGAACATCCAAGAAGGTGAAGGTTCCGAAAAGAAGAAGAAAGGCAAGTTCTCTGATGAGTCTGAAGAAGATGACACTAATAGACACCAATCTAAACAGAGAAAGGAATTACAGGGGCAATTCTGGAAAATTAAGCCTCCCTCCTATGATGGGGAGAAGGATGAAGATGCTGAGGCATGGTTGTTAAATATGATTAAGTATTTCCAGGTCTATGACTACGAGAGCAATCTGAAGGCCAGGTTAACTGTCTACCCGTTGTAGGGTAAGGCTACCTTGTGGTGGGAGGAGACGAAAATGGTCCATTCCATTGATGAAAAGATAGTGACTTGGGAAGATTTCCAAGTCAAGTTTAAAAACTGCTATTTGAACGAACGTTATTATGATGATAAAGCAAAGGAGTTCCACGAACTCAGATTGGGACAGCTCACCATAGATGAGTTTGTCACCAAGTTTACAAATCTGTTAAGGTATGTTCCTTATATTCGTGAAGAGAAGGAAAAAGTACAGAGTTTTTTGAACTGTTTACCTGCGATGTACAAGGAGAAAATAGAGTTCGATAACCCAAAAACCATGGATGAAGCGGTAAGGAAAGCTATATTATGCTACCAGCAGTTTAAAGGAAAGGGTGAGCATGGAAAAAGCTGGGTAAATAAGGGTGAATTCAAAGGAAAGAAACAGAAACCATCTTACTTGAAGAATTTTGGAAGGGAGCATCAGCGGAAGAGATTTAACAAACCAAAGGAAAGTCAAACTGCTAAGTCCCAGGTTGGTTCAAAACAAATAGATGGGGACAATAAAAAGGAACGAACCGTTAAAATGCAGGAACCCTTGAAATGTTGGGGATATGGAGAACCTCGTCTGTTGAGGGACTGTCCACACCAAAACATTCAGATGATTATGAGGGATTGAGAAGCTACCGCAGTAAATGACATAGCAAGGAACATACCCACGATCAGTGCAGCCTTGGAGAACCGACAAGAAGAACACCAAGCAACTATGGTCGAGATGGAAGGTAAGATTGCTGACCAAGCTATTACAGTTTTGATTGATCATGGTGCTTCTTTGAGTTACATTAGTCCACAAGTTGTAGAGAAATGAAATCTCAAAACTGAAAAATTTCAACAGCCTTGGCTGGTCCAGTTAGCCACTGGCACCAAGAGAAAAGTAACTCATAAGTTACCTCAAACAACAATTAAGTTAAATGATTTTTAGACAGAAGTAAATTTAAACATTTTGCCATTACGCTCCTATGATTTTCTGATAGGAATGGACTGGTTAGAAAAGAGAAAGGCTATGATGAACTGTTGGGATAAAACTCTACACTGCATAGATGAGGAAGGGAGACCCTTTATACTCAAGGGAAAACCAAAACCAATTTCTGTAAGACAAATATCAGCTTTACAATTAAAAATAACAGCTAGGAAAGGGTATCAAGTATATGATGTACATGTTGAAGAATTAGGGGAGAAACCTGAAGAAAACCTGATAGACACTCTGCCAGTGGTAAGAGAGTTCAAGGAAGTTTTTCCAGATGAGATTCCTCATCTTCCCCCTAAAAGAGAGATTGAATTTTCCATCGATTTGGTGCCTGGAGCAACACCCGTTTCCAGAGCCCCTTATCGGATGAGCCCCCCTGAACTCATGGAGTTGAAAATGAAATTGAAAGAATTGTTGGATAAAGGTTATATCATATCAAGTGTGTCTCCTTGGGGATCACCAGTGTTGTTCGTGAAAAAGAAGGATGGAACCTTTAGAATGTGCATTGACTACCGTCAACTGAATAAGTTGAAAATAAAAAATAGATACCCATTGCCCAAAATTGATGACCTTTTTGATCAGGTAAGAGGGACTTATGTATTTTCTAAGATTGATCTGAGGACTGGTTATCACCAACTTAGAATTAAGGAGGAAGACATTAGTAAAAAAACTTTTCGAACCAGGTATGGTCACTACGAATTTGTAGTCCTACCTTTTGGGTTGACAAATTCCCCTGCCACTTTTATGTGCTTGATGAATAGCGTTTTGAACAAGTACTCAGATAAATTTGTACTGGTGTTCATAGACGATATTATGGTTTATTCAAAAAGTGAGAAAGAGCACCAGGAACACTTAAGAATAGTTTTTCAAGCTTTGAAGGAAAACCAGTTATATGCCAAATTCAGTAAATGTGAATTTTATAAAGACAAGATTCAATACTTGGGAAATATTATTTCTGAACAAGGGTTGGCTGTTGACCCTGAGAGAATAAACGCTATTAGAGAATGGCTGGTGCCAACTGATGTTTCAGCAATGAGATCATTTATGGGAATTGCAAGTTATTATCGCAGATTTGTAGAAAGATTTTCTGCAATAGCATATCCCATAACTTCACTACAAAGAAAAGGTGTCAAATTTGAGTGGACTGAAAAATGCCAAAACAGTTTTGAACAACTAAAATTAAAACTCACTACAGCCCCTATACTGAAGATTGTAGATCCTGAAAAGGAATTTGTTGTGTGTACTGATGCATGTAGAGAGGGGTTGGGAGGAGTTTTTCTGCAAGAAAATTCTGTTATTGCATATGAATCTAGGAAACTTAAGAAACATGAACAAAATTACAGTGTATATGATCTATAATTGGCTGCTGTAATTCATGCCTTGAAAATGTGGCGACACTTTCTTCTTGGAAAAAAATTTACACTGATGACAAATCATATTAGTCTCAAATATTTCTTTTCTCAAACAGATTTGAATGCCCGACAAGCCAGATGGTTGTCCTTGCTGAGTGAATTTGATATGGAGATAAAACATATCAAAGGGAAAGAAAACAAAATTGCTGATACGCTAAGCAGAAATTCTTTCCAAAACATAAGTAGCATTGGGGATAGTGCAAGTCTTGATTTAGAAGAACTAGTTAAAAGGGTAGCAGATCAAGATCCCAATTATGAAAGTCTGCAATTAAAAATGAAAAAAAAGGAAATGGATGAGTACACTCAAAACCGGAAAGGAATAATCTGCTATAAAAACATATTGTATATCCCCAATGTAGAGTCCTTGAGAAAAAATATCCTAGATGAATATCATAAACAACCATATTCAGGACATCCTGGATATCAGAAAATGCTAATAGCCTTGAAAAATAAATTGTTTTGGCCAGGAATGAAAAAAGATGTAGCAGAATATTTAGCTAGATGCATGGAATTTCAACTAGTTAAAGTTGAGCACCAGCATCCAGCTGGTCTTCTAAATCCCTTGCCAATTGCAGAATGGAAGTGGGACATTGTTTCTATAGATTTCATAACCGGATTACCCAGAACAAAGTACCAGCATGAATCAGTGATGGTAGTGGTAGACACTTTAACAAAGGCTACACACTTCATACCTGTAAAATCTACTTTTGGGACATCCCAAGTAGTATATGTGTTCCTTAAAGAAATAGTAAGGCTACACGGGGTCCCAAATATGATTGTTTCAGATAGAGATGCGAAGTTCACAGCAGCTTTCTGGAAAGGTCTGTTTGGGGGCATGGGCACTAAACTGAATTTTAGTACTGCCTATCACCCTCAGACAGACGGTCAAACAAAGAGAACCAATCATATTCTGGAGGATATGTTGAGAATGTATGTGATGGATAGGCCATCAAAATGGGAAGACTACTTGCATTTAGCTGAATTTGCCTACAACAACAGCTATCAATCCTCCATCAAAATGAGTCCATTTGAAGCACTCTATGGAAGGAAGTGTCGTACTCCTTTAAGTTGGAGCCAACCTGAAGACAAGCTAGTATTGGGGCCAGATACCTTACAAGAAATGGAAAGGATTGTCAAACAAATAAAAATAAATATCAAGATAGCACAGGATCGACAGAAAAACTATGCTGATAAAAAGAGGGTGCATCGAGAGTTCAAAGTGGGTGATCATGTGTACCTGCATATTGAACCAAAAAATAGCACACTTTATGCTGGAAGTTGTGCAAAATTGGCTCCTAGATATTGTGGGCCTTCTAAAGTATTAGAAAGGGTGGGACCAGTGGCTTATAAGCTGGCCTTCCCACCCCATGTTAAATTTCATGATGTGTTTCATGTTTCGTTATTAAAAAGATATATACATGATGCTTCTCATGTTGTGGATTAGAATGTGATACAGGTGGAACCAGAAGCGGAGTTCCTTCCAGAGCCGCTTCAAATATTGGAGCGGGAAGAAATTGAATTGAGGAACCGAACAGTAGCAAGAGTAAAGGTGCAGTGGAAGCACTTTACTGCTGAAGAAGCTACATGGGAAAGAGAAGCTGAGATGATGGAAAAATATCCATATTTGTTTGAAAAATGAACTCTAGTAGTTATTTGTCAACACCGAGGACGGTGTTTGTTTTCAGAGGGGGAATATGTAACACCCCTAGTTTATGTTTTCTTTTAAGCTAGACATTTGAACTATCCAAAGGGGAGTGGACCCCAATGGATAAATATGGTGTGGATGTAATTAAATTTTTAATTATGAAAAATAAATAAAATAATTCTGTGCATATTGACCAAATGAGAATTTTGAGATCACCTGCAAAATACATGAGGTATGGAAAGAGGCTAAGACTTTCCCCAAAAATCTTTCAAAAATCCTTGAAAGAATTTATTTCTAATTTAGATTTTTAGGAAAAATCTAGATTTGCCCCAATGAGGTGGAAAGTAGTTGGGAAGAAGTAAAAATATGGAAAAGCAGAAAGCAACTTTAAAAGTCCCTTAATAAGGGGAGCCTAGGCAAACAGGAAGAAAAGCATCCTATAATTCTGGATGGAGAATTAGAAACATGCTTTGGGGAGAAAAAGCTTAAATAAGCTATTCTAGAACAGATTGAGGTTGGTCGGTTCTAGTAGAGGATCTCAGCTCGGGGGTGAGTTCTGGAGACAGAGGAACTCTACAGTTGGGAGGTTGGTCAATTAGAGAATTTGTATGTCCATAATTATTCTAGGAATGGTTAAAAGATCCGGTTTTGTGCAATATGGTTGAAGACTGTAGGGGTTAATTTATATTAAAAAAAAAATTGAAGTGTGATTCCTTACATTTAACAGAGCTGTATAGAGGAAATAAATCTTTTTAACTCTGTATAGTTGTAGGAACAAAATATGTAGGGAGAATCCATCAGAGTCTCTAAACCAATGATTGGTTTAAATCTGAGGATACATCTTACCCCACAGATGTTTTAGTAGTTTAACTTTAATTTGCTTCTAGACTAATAATATAATTGTCACATATATGGAAGAAACACCATTACATGAAATAGATAAAATTTAAACCAGACATACTTCAAACCTGTTCCATTTAGGTGATGGGAAAAATTGTGAAGTTTAAGAAGTATAGAATAAAATTATGCAGGTGTAATTATAACTGATTATAGTATTCATGAATTACCTAAGAAGCAAGGTAAACTTCAAGAGAAAAAATTTACAGTTAATATAAAGAGGCCATGTGGGAATACTGTATAGTGTTACAACAGTTAATTTGCCTTTAGAGATCTGCATATAGAAACATAGTAACCTACAGTTTGCAATTTAAAATCAAAGGTAAATAGGTGTATTTTATATCCATATTATGAAGTTAGAATTTTAAATCTAATTTAGACCCTTTCAAATTTCTAGACTAAAAACTGTGATAGAAGAGGAAAAAATATATATATATGGATAGTCATTTCAGTATAGTCTATGCTTGACATTAAAGTGAAGCAAAGTGCCATGAAAGATATTGTTATGAACTAGATGAGAGAACTTTAGATACATCTATGTACTTAAGTCATACTAACATTTTACAGATTTATATTAACATATGTACATGCCTGAACAAATTTAGTATAAACAATTAAGTCATATAATATTTTATCTCTCTGGAAGTGATACAAATAAATTTCCTATTGAAATCTGGCAGTGTGTTAACAGTGTCTAGACTCAAATGGAAGTAAAGATATGAACCAAAAGCAGTTCTGTAAATGATTATAGTTTTGATATATATATATACTGACAAAAGATTTATGCAATTATTAACTGGAGATAAAAACTGTGTAAGCTATCAACCGTGAACTGAAGCCTAGTATCATATACAAAAACAAATAAACATCGGAAGAGAATTAATTACGAGAAATTAATGAATGTAAACAATTAATTCTGGAGTTACTACTATTAACCAGATGAAATCATGATATAATTAAACGTAGAGGAAAGAAACCATTGACGAACCCAACTAATAGCATGATTTTATGCAAAGGAAAATTAACCTAGTGTAACCACAATAGCTCGTTCGTATGAGTAGAGGACTATATATCATTTTAAATATACACAAGTATATGCAGACTTCCCTCTGATTTACGAGAAGTCGTAACGAGAAATAAGTAACCAAACCCCATTAAGGAAAAACTTATATGAAATTACACAGGCCTAGACTTAAATAATAGCATATAGATGTGTTTAAGCCGACTTATCATCCTCGGCGCCTATGAATTATTCCTAAACTAAAACATTCCATTCTGTAGAGAATTAGACATTATAAGAGAGAGAAATCATTTCCATCAGTAAAATGGCTAGGTCGAAAAGCTTCAATTTACCACCAACCTGGAATAAGAGAGAGAGACGTCATTAAAATATTTGTCTGAAAGCCAAAACGAAAGATGTAGTAAGGGAGAACGCGGTGATGGCTCGGTTAACTAGTACCTGTAATTCAAACAAACAAGAAATCGTTAGCGGGCTCAATATTAAAATGAACATCAGACTCCAAAAAAAAGTTGGAGAAGGAGTTCCCTTACCTAGCAAAATAGCTCTCTTCGTACACACGAAACCTTCAAAAAAAAAGGGACAAGGGTTCAGCATTAAACTAGATAATCAATATGGCAAGGATTCGGTCGAAAAACAACCAATTGTTATAGACAGAGGAAAAACGTTTACCCTCGGCTCATAAAATTCCTCTATTGAAGACAAAACGATATGATAGCCATGATGGAGCAATTTTCTCTGGCGTGATAACATACAAAGTTATCAGTGAATCTGGAACAATTCCCTTTCGAAGGGATAAACCAACCAATATGTATCATAAGTAGTCAACACCATTAAACCTCTGTGTCTAGTTAACGATTCAACGCCAAAAATTTAAAGAGTGGGCGTAAAACGAGCAACAAACAATATCTAAAAGTGTTAAATATAGGGTTTTACAATAAAATTTGGAGGAACACGACCATTATAAAACCCCAAGAGAAATATTAAATATACAGACTAGAAAACTGAGAAACAAGTTGAAAAAAAAAATTATATACTTACCATTACACATTGTGCCAGCATCGGTCACAAAAAGCAGAGAATGACAAGGGCGAAGTCTCGCTTTCCATGGCACCAGAGTAAACTAGAGAATACACCCCTTGTGGAGAAAACACCAGGAAAGAGTGAATGAATTGGCGAATGATGAAAATAGAAGACCAGAGGAGAAACCCTAAGGGAAATCCCACCATCTACGTGGTAGCCATCGACCAAGGGTTACACGGATCCAAGCATAATTACGTAGTTAACGAAGGGAATGATAACAAATTTAATACGAAACGTACTGCTATAGTTGAATTGAGACTCAGGTCAATAAAATAATATTGTTTCTGTGGCTCAAGACGAGATAGAAATCTCGCTCTCATCACTTAGGTGAACGTACATGATTAAAATCAATACGCATTGAAAACTTGACGGTTGACGATGTCGTCGTGAACAAGACAAATTTAAGTGCTATGTACCATAAAAATCACACAAGAACCCAAACGCTATGCGTTGAAGATTTCTCAGTACGTCATATCTGCATACGATCACATAGTTACATGTATAATGAAAATTCTTTGGAGCTAAGTATAAATTCCTTCCGTTAGGATAAATTCTCACTCCACGTGACAAGGATATAAAACTCCTATACATATATATAAAAGCCCA
Source organism: Pinus albicaulis (assembly GCA_034641835.2). Taxonomy (NCBI): domain Eukaryota; kingdom Viridiplantae; phylum Streptophyta; class Pinopsida; order Pinales; family Pinaceae; genus Pinus; species Pinus albicaulis. The sequence goes on from JAXQQM020082216.1 coordinate 75,788, forward strand.
AGTGTGGGGCAAACGATGCTAGCATAGTAACTCGACATGTCATAAGATATTAAGACCATGATATAACAAATAAATCACATGGGAGCACATTAGTTAAATATAAAACAAAAAAATAATTTTAATACTCTTACTCGTAACCTATCACTTATAGGTATGAAGGTATACAACAATTGTATTTAATATAGTTATATTAAATATAATTAAAGGAGGATATCTTTGTGTAGAATGACTGAGTAATTGGAAAAAAAAAAAAAACTTTTTTGATTTGAGGAAATTCGTGGAGAGACATTACAATCAGGGAAAATTTTAAGGGCGAATTTTAGCCCAAAGGCGAATTTTAAGGGATTTAAAATTTTAATAGGGCGAATTTTTTTATATAAAACCCATTTTTTTTAGTTTAATAAAATTATTCCAATAATTATTTTAAAAATAATTAATTATTAAATATTAGCCGACCCATAAAAAACGCATAAAAATGAAAAAAATGATATTCACCCCCGAATTTCTTTGTTGGAGCAGATTTCGCCTGGATTTACAGGGTCGAAGGGAGGGTTTAGAATGTTTCGCCCTATTTTTTTCATTGCGCATGAGTGGCTGAGTGGTTGGATGCCTGGGCTCAGATGTGGTGGATCTGGTGAGTTGCACGCATTGACGGCAACTGGTTCCACAGTACCTGGTGAAAAGGGGCGAGACAATTCAAAATGCCGTGAAAACAAGAGTTGAATTGGGTGCCCCTCTTATTGGAAGACAGAGAGGACTGTTAAAAGATGCGGTTCCTATGAATAATTCTTACTATGTGGTTACTATGCAAATTCTTTAATTGGGTATGAACCTTTGTCCTTACTCTTCTGTATGCAATTTATTTCTCAGTCAATCTATCTAACGGGCTTTTTTATTTACTAATTTTCATTAAATCTACTTCCTTGTTTGCAGTTGCCCCAATACTGCTACATTTGCAGCTGTATATGATGCATGTGGACCAACTTATCCTGGGACTTATGATGCAGATAGGAGGATCTATACACTTTTATATCCAGTAAGTAGTGACACAGTCTGATATGCTTTAGTTAACTGATTGCTTTAGTTTTGAGATTGGTGGAAATAAACATTAAAGATGAGATTATGCTTTGCTATCAGGGCTTGTCATTTGCATTTCCAATCCCGCCTTAGTATGAGTATTGTGTGGACCGTCAAGGTGAGATGTTGAATTCATTTATTACCATTGTATACCACTGCTAGTTTAATAGAACATCAGTGTTTTAGATTTGAAAATGTGCAGTTGAAAATACATCTAATTTCCTCTTCTACTTTTAAGCAGCGGAGTTACCTTTAGAGTTTCCTGACAGGACAACACCAGTCACTTCCTGTATTTTTATATATGATAAATCCAGTGGTAGTGTTGGCGTTGGAGCTTCATTGAATAAAGCCATCCTTCCTCCATTGCCAGTGGGAAGTTTGTATATGGAGGAAGTACATGCAAAGGTTAGTTTCTTTCAAATAGCATTGATATTGTTGATATGCTCTGGATTACATTGCTGGTTACATATTCTTTATATGCTTTGTGATACGTTGCAGCTGTAGGCAGGCTGAGTGATCACGTGTCTTTCTTTGCTCTTGGGCACCTTTTCTGAGCATCAATCTCTATTGTTCCAAACATTCTGGGTCTAATGAGAAATATCATGCAAGCTTTTTCTTGTTACATGCTATAAATTTCATGATAATTTTTTAATTGCTGTGATAACTTGTTTTTTCCAGTTGGCTGATGAACTTTGGTTCAGTGTTGGGGGTCAACATCTTCCTTTTGGAGCTTCACCTCAGGTTAATATAAGTTTCTAGGAGTTAATTCTTGTATCTTTCCTGCTCTTTACATGCGTTGCTAAGAAACTGGAATTAGATAGTAAGTTTTGATGTACGATGAATGAAGCTTTATATGTTAGTATAGTTGCTGTGGTGTTAGGGTAAACATTGTGTATGAATGTCATGGAACTGAAGTTGTTGCTACTGTACTTAAACAAAACTAAAATTGTGAATGTCATAAAAAATTCCAGGAGAGGCCTCTTATAAGAACTGCGAGTTTTAACTCCAAGTAATGCTTTAACTTTACCTCACAACCACAGCCCATTTTTATGAACAAGATTCAAGTTCAAACTCGTTATTGGAAGAGATGGTATGAAAATTTCGATCAGAGATGTTTGTTATAAGTTGGAGTAATGGTTTAAACTTTAATTTCATCAGGTATTGTAAGCACAAACAATAGTGTTCTTTCATGGTGAATGTTGCCTTTAGCTGCTGTATAGTAACTTGGAAACACAAAACTAGTTGCAAGTAAAGGTGCATTTGTTTCTTAAATCTGTAATGTTGCAATGAGTAAGAGCCTCATGGGTGGTAGAAATAGTTACAATGCATTTGTGGAAAGTTCTGTAATTCTTGGACTGTATAACAAAAAAACAAATCATTAACCATAAACATGACTCTGATCACATATTTCAGTTTTAAAAATGTAAAATTCATGCTATAATACCGAATTTCAGATATCATTTCTCAACCACATTTTTTCAATGCATAATACAAAATATAGGAAATGGAACTTAGGCCATTGGGGGGATGGGTGGGGCAGGAGGATGGGGGGTGATTTGTGGGTTTATTTACCCTAAATCTGGCTAAGTCTTTAAAAAAATCACTGGGCACTTCCCTTCATTTCGAGGATGGTTCCTAGGGTAAACCAGCAGGTTGCTATTTTGGCAACCTAAGCTGGCATGGACATTGAGTAAAGGGCCACAATTATCAGAAGCAGCCAGCCTGTGCACTTGACTGCGATATGTCCTTTTTTTAAAAGCACTCGATGACTTAAATCAACCCACTGGTCTAGGATCTGTGTTATTTACCCTAAATCTGACTAAGTCTTTAAAAGGACCATTGGGCACTCCCTTCATGTCAAGGATGGTTCCTAGGGAAAACTAGCGGGTTGCTATTTTGGCAACCTAAGATGGCAGGGACATTGAGTAAAGGCCAACAATATTCAGAGAGGCAGCCAGCCCATGGATTTGACCCCTAGATGTCCTTTTTGTAAAAGCACTCAGCAACTTAAGTCAACCCACTGGTGTCTCTCTCTCTCTCTCTCTCTCTATATATATATATATATATATATATATATCTAGCAGGTTGCGATTTTGGCAACCTAATCTGGCAGGGACATTGAGTAAGGGCCCAAAATATTCATAGAGGCAGCCAGCCCGTGAACTTGACCCCAAGGCGTCCTTTTTGTAAAAGCACTCAGCAACTTAAGTCAACCCACTGGTCTATTTTGTTATATATATTAATGTGAACTGAAGACCAGATAGGTCGAGACTCAAAGGAACTCAAGATTACACTAGTCATGAGAAGCTCATATGAAAAAAAATGTGGGTTTGGGGGCAGGGAGAGGGGGAAGGGGTGCTCCAACTTCCATTGCGCCTCAACATTAAGATGAGAACTAAAATAACTGAAATGAAATGAAAAACTAGTAAACCAACTACTGTAATTGAAACATATCTTGATGCCCCCAATCAAGATGAGAAATGATACTAATAAACCAACTTCTTGCTCTTTACCTCTAGCCTAATTGAAAATGTTAGGTATGGTTAGGATATGTGGTACACTACTCAACTAGATCACCAGTAGTACGAGTTGTCATAAGTCATGATAACACTTGTCTAAGGACAATTATGTCTCTCCATGGTACAAAAGACAAAATAAAAAAATCGTTATTGTTAAGATGTGTTATTAGATCATACCTAAATTTCATTACTTTCATGACTAGTCAAGAAATCATCACATCGCGTATGGACAAGAAACCTATTTGTGAAATCATAGCTCATCATCTAAAAAGATTATGCAAAGTACTATTTGTGAGAGTACATAACATCTGAGGTGTTAACTGCACTTCTTTGACAAACACTTCAGACATATTCAGCAGGGTAAGTACAAGACAAAATCAGGGGATTGCTCCAATGAATGACAGCCCCAACTTTAGCATTTTACATTCATAATAGACTTAAGAAATACACAATGAAGGATAGTTGAATTACACTGATGAGAACATGTAGGATTTATATGCTATATTAATTGATATTCTGCTTCTATAACAGATATTGGAGCAATGCCAAGGAAATAAAAAATGCTCGGTAAATAGCTCTCCATTTCGGGAGTTGAAAAGCTTTCTGTGTGAGAAGAAATAGTCATCTGCCAAAAAGATGATGTAAGAATTATATATTAGTAGCATTTTTTTGTAAATTAACTCCTCCCTATGTGTTTTCTTGTTAAATTTTGATGTGCAAGATAAGTATTTCTATTAAGCCTTCGACAATCAAATATGCAATGTTAAAGCCAAACACTTTATAAGTCCCCATTGATGTATTTCTGTTTTTGGTAAATTTGCTTATAGTATGTAAACAATTCAACTTCATCGTGATCTCTTAGTGCATGCAAACAAGTCAACTTCATTGGTGTTCTAATTCTACTCTGCTATCTTTTGAAAAGGTTTCTGATTATCGATGAGATGGATTATTTGATTTCAAAAGATCAAGTTGTGCTTTATGATCTCTTTAGGCTTCCAAAATTCCCAAATTCACACTGTATGCTGATAGGTAAGCTGAAGAGTAGTGGATAAGCTAGACATCTTTTTCTTGTTTACTACTCACGAACATCATGAATTATATTTTTATTGAATGGTTTGTAAGAGAAACTCCCTCGTGGATCTGTTTGTGCAGGCATTTCAAATGCAATAGACTTCACTGATCGGTTTCTTCCCAAATTACAGTCCTTAAATTGTATGAACTATTTCCCTTTGCATCATTTTATGATCAGTGTAATATGCACACATTTTTTCCAATTTCTACTTCTAAATGCAAAAATCAAGTACCTAGATAAATTCTTTACAATTCTCAAAGGATTATGAAAAACACTTGAACTATTAGATGTCATGTTATGTGCTGAAATTTGCCTTAAATATTCTGTTTTTGTTTAGCTGCTATCATAGAATATTTAATGAAAATCACATGTCATTTTAAACCATAACCATTTTTATATTGAAATATTTGCATGGGAGACATATGGAGATAGAAGGTGGGGTGGTGAGGGTTGTTGGCAAGTGCCTCTGCATCCACACAGTAAAAGCGATGTGGAATGTGGAGTACTTTACTGACTTGTTTTTTCTGAAAAATGAAAATACTCCTCTCCTTTAAGTTTTATAATCATGCTTGAAACGAGAATCACCTTGTCGTAATTGTAACCCATTAGAAGATGTGTTTATCTGATAATAGTGATTGTGGCATTTATACACTTCTAGCCAGGTTTTTTGGTATGGTTAGACGAAATATCTTTATTTTTCCTAAGGTGGCATTAATTTCTATTCTGAAATAAAAATTGTTTATGATGGGTTTGGAACTTTGTTTCTGTTAGCCTAAAAGCCTTGGTTATTCCACACTAGATCGTGGGCACCAAATTGTTAGAATGTCGGACTGTAATATGCATGGATGTGCACCTTGAATTTCATCATCTCAAAATATAAAATTACAGTGTTTTACACGTTTTAACATTTTGGTTTGAAATCAGAACTGATGGTATGACCCTCCTGCTAATCTATTTTACTATGATAGTTTCAAGTGTTGAACAATCAATTAGAGAAGTTGCAAATCTGTCATCTTTTAAATGGTGCTAGGGCCAACAAGGTCTATCATCTTCAGAAACCATAAATGGATATGGGCCGACATATTGCATTAATGTGACTTTGAATCTTGGATATATATGTAGTTAATGGATTTTGGTTGTAAGCCATGGTAAGAGTAATTTTTTCTTATTTTCTTATTTTATATAATTTTATTTTATTTCATTTTTATCAGTTGTAGGATGTCAAGATATCTAATTTTGATATCAAACATCCTTTTTTATTATTTTGAAAATGCACCTTATATTACTCAAAATGACACCAGAATTACACCAGAGACATTAGAGTTACAATTGAGAGACATTAGAATTACATGAAGAACCCTATGCCCTAAGGGGTAAGGAGTATACATCCTTTTGAAGCGCATCAATTTTTGCATTGACACGGAGTGCCAGTTCAGTTTAAAATGCTCTGAAATCCCTCAATTGTATGCAAGACTTGTTTCTTTGAAGAGTTATTATGTATTTCCTCTTCCAAAACAAAGCACTAGCAGACATTCACATCATATGTTGGAGCTCTTTGCGAAAATCCTGGGTCATCCAAGTGTTGCCTAGAAGGGGTCATCTCCAAGCTAGGTAGTTGTGAACAAGTACTGTATTCTTCTTGAAACTATCCCCAGAACGTTCTGGCAATTGGACACTTTCAAAAACATACCCTACTGTTTCGATTAAGGGTGGGATCATAGGAGTTGGAAATTACTAAACTTGGTATAGCAAATGATAAAAAATGCGCAATAGGCATGTGTCAGTGTTGAATTTATACAAAGAGAATGAAAATATGCAGTTTCTTTAATTCTAGTAGTTGGTTAGTTTTGATATTGACTTTTTTTAAGATGCTCCCTTAATACTGCAGTGTCAAGTCTCTTCCACCTATTTAGAGGTGGGATGCTACATACATTGTACAATCACCTGGTTCCACTAAATGGTCCTTAGGGTAGATCAATGGTCCCTTTGTAGGTGGTGCATTGGCCACTTATTTTGAGGATTTAACCTTGGTGTGGTCCACAGCAGTGCTTTCTTTCACTGACCTGGGTTTCCTTTCATGGTTGATATTGGAATTTTTGGTCATGAACTATTTGATGATAGAGTTGATTAGTTTGGTCATTGGTGATGAATCCCTTCAGTTGTACCTTGTGAGGTTATGTGAGTGTCAAGGATCTCATGCCTCTTGATTGGTCTAGCCATATGATAAACAAGACACTGTTATTGCCTAAATTAATTGAAGGCTTTTCCATTTGAATTTTGGGGTGTTGGCTTTTATTTGTTTATAGTAGATAGATTTCATACCATCCTTAGATCAAAAATTTCTTTTTGGCAGGTAAACCTCTGGTTATGACATTTCGTGCCTATTCAAAAGATCAGATATCGAAGATACTCCAGCAGAGGCTAATGGAAATTCATTATTGTTTGATTGGAGATGCCCTTTTGTAGTTGACTGAAAATATTCTTGTATACATCTTTATGGGCATAGTATGAAAAATGCAGCCAAAAATGTTGGACATTCATTTATATTTCTCATTCCTAAGGGAATTGTCTATAAGTTTTACGATTACAGTGATTTGACCTTTTCTTAGCTTACATATGGTGAAATTTCACTTGGTTTTAGGGTCTCCCATGTCAAATATTTCAACCGGAGGCATTGCCAATTGGAGTTTTGTGCAAGCGTAAGTTACTACCTGTCCAGTTAAAATTTTATTCAAGAGATTCAAGTGCTCTGCTTTTGATTTGCAAATTTATGTCTTTTATCTTTTTAACATGAACAAGGATATTTACATTAACAATACATGAAAATACAAAAATGCCCCAGTCATACATTTAAGTGCAGGAGATTCTTGATTTGTAATACATTTGTCCAAAGACATGCTGATAGCTTGATATATTCAACCTGATATAGAGGAAAGTTAAACCTTCTGTTTCATTATAGTATATGCAAAGGTTCAACAATGTACTAAACGATGGGTAAAGCATTTAAGTTTAGAGATGAACTGCCTTTTAAAAAATTGGAAGAAGAGTTTGCATACTCGTTGTCTTCATCCAGTCCTTTTGAACTAGAAAACGCTGCAGCCAAACTGGACAATGGTATAATACACACACATATATATTAGTGTTTTTCTGCAGCCTGAGACAGTCTTGTATCCAAAATTCCCTATTCTTGCCCACCCTATTCTATTCTCTGTCGGCTTCGAAGGAATATTTCCTTGCAAACTGAAACAATGACAAAATACTATAGATATACAAAACAGATTAGAAATGCTCTAAGGTTTTAGTCCCACTTGAGTCCCCATTGTTGCTTTTGTTGAGTGCATTTACATGTCAAATTGTTCCACAAGGTTGATTTCACTTGTAGGATCCTCCACTTTTGGTTTTGGAGTGTTAGATGCACAAATCCTCATCCCTGGCCATGGGAAAGTTCCAAAATGAGGAGTCCTCAACAATTTAGAAGTTAACGGGGTAGGAGATGAAACCATCTCCTATGGGAGGTAGAGGTGACTCGAGATTCTACTAACTAGGGATTTTAGAGAACCAATCTGAAACTCTAGCTTCAATCTGCATGAAGTTGGTGATCTCCTTCATTTCCTTAAGGTTCTGTAGTCAGGGTGTATTTTCCATTGCACATGGAACTTTTCCCTATTTTTGGCTTCTAATGTACTGTCACAATCCTCTTGCTATTGATTGCAGTAAATGGTGAAATTCATCACACATCATTGGGTTTGAACAACCTCAAGCTCACAACACTTAACCCCTTGTTGAACCAAAATTCATACAAGTTGCATCATTTATGCCTACAATGATAGTGGCCCATTTTTACTGAAGAGAAAGACAAGTTCCAGACTGGGTTACCCCTCACCTTAGAATTGCAAAGAGTTGCCTTGGGATTTAACAAAATTCCACCACATTATTCTTAGAGCAGAATACCCTTGCTTGCTACTAGTGTTAGAATGCTGTGCAGGTTGAGAATAGGGGTGAAATCAATGGCATTGAGTCCTTCCAGAATTGACATAAAAATAAACCCACATACATTTTCCAATTCAACCATTGTATTGAACATAAGCTCACATGTCGATGAGAGAGTAGTATGGACTCTGGAGTAATGGGTGTTGGTGGAGACTTAACTCCCCATCTCTTGGAGCTTGCATGAGAGGGCACTTGTTGTTGTATGAACCCTATATATTTTGTAGCATGCCAGTTAGTGGAAACTGTTATTGCACAAGGAAAGTTGTTTATAAAGTTAACCTGCAAGATACTTTGACTAGAATAATTTCCTTTTGTAGGTCCTTAGCAGTCCCTCAGCTACTCTCTACAGTTGCATCATGGCAATCCATGTGCAAATTGTGCTTCAGGAAGCTACAATAATATCACATTGTTGTATGAGCCCTGTATATTTTGCAGCATGCCAGTTAGTGAAAACTATTACTACACAAGGCAAGTTGTTTAGAAAGTCAACCTGCAGGGTGCTTTCACTAGAATACTTTCCTTTTGTAGGTCCTTAGCAGTTCCTCAGCTGCTCTCTACAGTTGCATCATGGAAATCCATGAGCAAATTGTGCTTCTGGAAGCTACAATAATATCACATTGTTGTATGAGCCCTGTATATTTTGTAGCATGCCAGTTAGTGAAAACTATGACTGCACAAGGCAAGCTGTTTAGAAAGTCAACCTGCAGGGTACTTTGACTAGAATACTTTCCTTTTGTTGGCCCTTAGCAGTCACCTCAGCTGCTCTCTACAGCTGTAGAAGATAGAGCTCAATCCCTACCTACAAATGCTTTTTGCAAGTAGCCCTTGGCATATTTGTATTTCTGCACTTGTACAACATGATAAAGTTGTCACCATCAATGATATGTTCATGTTGCTTCATCTAGATTACTGTGGAATGGGATCTTCAGAGTTTTCCTGTAATAATGGAAACTGATAATATTATATGAAATGCTTGAAACTGTTTTGTAGGTAAGAATTGATCATATGGCCAGAGCATTGGCAAAAACATTCTTATTCTATGTAGTTGGCATTGCCCATTCTCTTTACTAAAAAAATATTTCCATCTATAATGTGTGTTGCTTTCATTGGGAGGCTTCATGATTTTAGTTGCTAGATATTTACATCTTGGTTTTGGCAGTTTTCTAGTGTGATGCCTTGGAGTATGAGGCTTCTGCTTATTTTCTCTGCTACAGTGAAGCTGAGTGCCTTTTATTGATCTACCTTTAATGATACTATAGATAATATATCATTGTATGATTTGATTGGTTGTGATTTGGATCCCAAAGACCCTTTTTCAATGACTCATGTTCGACAATACTATTCTATGATCAGTCACTAAATATTGCAAGAGTAACTACTAAAAAGATTTCCCTAAGATATAAAGGACATATTGCTACTATTGAGTAAGGGATGTTTTGGCTGAGTGGGATGAAACAATTTGAACTATGGTCATAATATTTTCACTAATTTGTTGTATGCGGAACCATCTGCACCATAAAATCTAAATGTTGTTTTTGATCTACTGATTTGACTGATACTCCTTTAAAAAACTATGACTTATGACATTTACTTATAGATGGGTTTCAATGTTCGAGTTCATATGTATATGGTTGGAATTTCTCTCATCAGGATTGGTATTGGAAGAGAAGGGTTTTTTAATGCATTATATATGTCGATACACAGTTGAGTATAGGGGTATCATAGTAAAATGTATTTGGATGTTTTTGTTAACAATCTATATTGAGTATGTCAAGTAGTGAGCTTGTTTTAACAGAGGACCATGATTCAATAAAAGGACTGAATTGTGCATATACAAGGATATTTATGCTACTTGAAACTACCATAGACTCTATTGCTACATGTTTTTTTTTCAGAAATTATGTAAGAGTAAAGGTTTTGGGGCTTATTTTCTAACTTGTGCTTCATGGTGAAATTATTTTTGACAATATATGTTGCAAGGTTCTAAATTACTTGATCCCATATGAAAACCATTAAACCTTTTGGATTGAAATCTGACAACAGAATTGAGATCTGAATACTGAGAAAGATTGTTGTTTTTCTCTGCTTGGGAAATCAAGAGTAACCACATAAGTTTTAATGGATCCCCCAGGCAAAATTGTCACAGATCTTGAGTTGGGTTCCCATATTTGACAGAAAAAACAGAGGACCATACTTAGTATGATGATTGGTGGTTTTCAGAATTTGGTTGTATACATTTGGCCCAAAGATGAAATTGGTCCATAGGTTTTTCAGAAGCAGGAGATGGATCTATCATTGAACTCAAAAAATGTTAATTTTGAGTCTAGTATAGCTACATTGTTGAGCTATAAAGTCCTTAGATTTTGCAGGTGGGTGTTAATAATCATGAAGAGCAACAATTCATGTCAATGGATCAGCAGTTCTTCAGGAAGAGCTGGAAGGATATTAGAGGATATGGTGGCATGCATGATTTGGGTTATCTTGCTACTTGATTGGATTCTGGACCTTCTTCACCACATGTGTCATAACAAGTCAATGGATATGTAGATAAAGAACTTTACAGGGACTTAAATGAGATGGTTTCTCTGGTGTATTCCTTCATTTTATGTTTGTGATCAATCTTATCCATTTTTCCATATGACCCAAGTCTTAAGTTTTCATAATGAGTGGACATCAATGGGCTTTGGACTTGTGTTTTTAGTTGATATTCATGCAATTTTGATAAAATAGTAGCCCCAAATCCTTAAATGGTTGAAACCATCATTTTGTTTTCCTAAATCACAAACAGAAATGTTGCATAAGAATACGAATGAAAAAGATTATTCTTATTCTATGTATTTGGCATTGCCCATTCTCTTTACTAAAAAAATATTTCCATCTATAATGTGTGTTGCTTTCATTGGGAGGCTTCATGATTTTAGTTGCTAGATATTTACATCTTGGTTTTGGCAATTTTCTAGTGTGATGCCTTGGAGTATGAGGCTTTTGCTTATTTTCTCTGCTACAGTGACGCTGAGTGCCTTTTATTGATCTACCCTTAATGATACTATAGATAACATATCATTGTATGATTTGATTGGTTGTGATTTGGATCCCCAAGACCCTTTTTCAATGACTCATGTTCGACAATACTATTCTATGACCAGTCACTAAATATTGCAAGAGTAACTACTAAAAAGATTTCCCTAAGATATAAAGGACATATTGCTACTATTGAGTAAGGGATGTTTTGGCTGAGTGGGATGAAACAATTTGAACTATGGTCATAATATTTTCACTAATTTGTTGTATGCAGAACCATCTGCACCATAAAATATAAATGTTGTTTTCGATCAACTGATTTGATCGGATACTCCTTTAAAAAACTATGACTTATGACATTTACTTATAGATGGGTTTCAATGTTCGAGTTCATATGTATATGGTTGGAATTTCTCTCATCATGATTGGTATTGGGAAGAGAAGGGTTTTTTAATGCATTATATATGTCGATACACAGTTGAGTATAGGGGTATCATAGTAAAATGTGTTTGGATGTTTTTGTTAACAATCTATATTGAGTATGTAAAGTAGTGAGCTTGTTTTAACAGAGGACCATGAGTCAATAAAAGGACTGAATTGTGCATATACAAGGATATTTATGGTACTTGAAACTACCATAGACTCTATTGCTACATGTTTTTTTTCAGAAATTATGTAAGAGTAAAGGTTTTGGGGCTTCTTTTCTAACTTGTGCTTCATGGTGAAATTATTTTTGACAATATATGTTGCAAGGTTCTAAATTACTTTTGAAAATATATGAAAACCATTAAACCTTTTGGATTGAAATCTGACAAGAGAATTGAGATCTGAATACTGAGAAAGATTGTTGTTTTTCTCTGCTTGGGAAATCAAGAGTAACCACATAGGTTTTAATGGACCCCCCAGGGAAATTGTCACAGATCTTGAGTTGGGTTCCCATATTTGATAGAAAAAACAGAGGACCATACTTAGTATGATGATTGGTGGTTTTCAGCATTTGGCTGTATACATTTGGCCCAAAGATGAAATTGGTCCATAGGTTTTTCAGAAGCAGGAGATGGATCTATCATTGAACTCAAAAAATAACTACATAATAATGAGTCTATAAAAGTTCTGATTGCAGTTTAGTTGTCAATCATGTAGCAACAATCATAACAATGATCCTATCGTCTTCAGAAGAGCTTTAAGATATTAGAGGATATAAGGCAGCGTATGATTTAATATCCTGTTTGATTGACTTAACTCCACATTCACCTACCATAAATCAATCAGATGGATATTTGAGGAAGATACTTGCCTCCTCCCTTTCACTTTGTGGCATGATTTCGACATCTTCACCTTTTAGAATATAGTAAAATATTTTTCCTATTATAGATTTTTCTTGGAAAAGAATTATTGAGAGTTAGGTGCAAATGCACAATGTTGTGTAGCATTAATGTGATAAATATGGGATAGTGCAAAGCATAGTTTTGAAGATTAGTCTAAGTTGACTCGTACCTAATCAACTCAGTCAAGTTGATTGTTGGTTGAACGGCTAATTGTTGGTTCAATGGATAGAAGGTCTTGTAGGCACAAATACCAAAGGGAAAAATGAAGCCCATCATGGGGTACTCTTTGTAATTCTCCACCACTGCTACCTTTCCTCAAACTCCTCTCCAACCTCAATATCAGTGCTAGTAGTAGCATGACAAACAACACTACGCTTAGCAGAACTAGAAGAACGCGTTTTCCAAACTACACGAGAACTAATTCCCTCACGAGTCACCATGTGCCATGCTTGGTCTCGGTGGTTCTCTTCCTTCTACTCCCGGTTCAATTACCATATCTTCACTGGAACCAACACTCTGAACTCCACTAGACAACGATTCACCATTTTGTAGTAGTGATTCGCCATTTGTACTGGTGATTCGCCATGATTTTACAGGATAATATAATCTCGTGAGAGATTCGCCAAAAAATTATATATACATATTATATTATTAATAAAATCGCCTTCCATTTTTCTTATGTATCATGGGGATTCGCCTATTTTTTATATATATAAATTTAGGGGGGTTCTTAAAATTATCCCTGATTACAATGTATGTGGGATTCATTATCATGTTTTTATTTGGCTCATGTTTATGCCAGCATGTACTTTATATTTCAATCCTTTGTTTATTGGACGCATTATTCTTTATACTTTGTCTCGGTAGCCATAGTTATGCCTCTACCACTACCTATAGCACAGGTACTCACTCATAAAAGAGACTTGTCGCACCCGTAAGTATTGCCTCCTCAGGGTATAGTCCTCTCAGTGCTTTGATCTACCTTATATTTCTCTCTCTCTGACTTCCCCTTTAGTGTCTAATGATTTAGTTCTTACAACGTACTTCGGTCATACGATTAGCTCCTAACGCTCGCACACTGGGGGGAAATCTGTTACACCATTTTTTGGTCATCTAACCTATTATTATTAGATGGACCTAAGTACACCATGTAAGACCAATTTTACCCTAAGTAAAATTGCTTTCACCATGAAAAATAACTTAGTAAGCCACCTTTATTAAGTTGTTTATGATCTAAACAGGAAACCCTGTGAGGAAATATTAGATAAATCTACATTAGTTTGATTTTCCTCAAGGAATAATTAGTTAAACAATAGTTTAATTAATATTCCTGGTTATATTTAACTCAAAACAGGGAACTTAATTAGATAAATCATTATTTATCTTATTATTTTCTAGGAATAATTATTTAAACCTTATTTAAATAATATTCCTTGTTAAATATGACTAAATCACTCATAAATAATTAAATAAATCATTATTTATTTCATTATTACTCGACCATATCCTTAAAATAATAAATAAATCATTTATTTATTGATTATTTACAAATAAAGGGATTTGACCCAAGTCAAATTCTTTTTCCCTCCAACAAATATAATAAAATATTCCATAGAAGTTGGAACTTGATTTGGTTAATAATATTTTAATTATGCACCAATATCTAGACTAACTCAATATTTTGTTATAAATAGAAGGGTTTTTCCATTCATTCACTACCTTTTGTTGCCTAAAGATCACTCTAGATCTATACTTTTGGTTTGAATTTGACCCACCATCATTGTCATATTTTGCTACCATTTTCTTGTGAGCTCCCTTTGAGTTCCACTTTTTGTCTGGGTTTTCTACACCATCAAGAGAGAGGGATTTTAGATATAAAGTGTTGAGGACTTACAAGAACCCATCCCATTGAGGAGTATTGGTAACATCCTTCTATGTTTTCTCCCAGGTTCCCTTAATACAAAATTCATTCAACATATTCTTGTCTTGTCTATTGGATGCATGGAGTAAATCTTGTTTTTATTTACTGCTTAATGTCTTTTAATGCATAGATCTAGATTTTTGCAGCATTTATCTTGATCACCTAATTGCAGATCTAAGGATATTGACAGCCATATTTTCTATTAGGGTTGTTTGTTATGCATAGCTAAAGTGGTCTTTTTTCGTACGCTTGCAATTAAGATTCATACTAACAACAACCTTAGATAGATGTTGTGCACATGCACAAGGGAGAGTCAACTTCCCTTTTTCTTCAGAGCTTTTTTGTTTATTTTTTAAGAGGTTTCCAAAGACGAGGGATACTTTTGTTTGGTAGCCTCGTAGGCTGATGCTAGATGCACGAATGCACGTGTGGGGACAAATGATGCCCAAGAGGGACGAGACTGAGTTTTACGCGAGGATATCGCATGATGCACTGGAGTTGCTAGCCAGTGTTGACGAGCATCCCTTTGTCACGATCCCCTATCCTTATGCTGGTTTGGATGGGCGAGGGTGTGCCAACATCCTCTTCACAAATGATGAGCTGCCATATGATAGAGGTAATAGTAATATTTTATTTAAATTTATTCTAACATCTTCTTTAGCTTATTTTTATTAAATTGTGTAATGAAATTGTCTAATTATTGTTGTGTACTTGTATATATTTTGCAGACATTGGGTCTTTTGATGGCGAGGACATGCCAGCGCCACCAAATGATCTAGGTGTGGATCCTGATGACGATCAAGATATGGTAGATGTCGAGGATCATGAGGTCGGTGCAGAGAGACCTGATCCTACTGGTGTGTTAGTACTGCCTTTTTCTAGGCACGGTAGGCTTGATAGTAGAATGAGGATGGATTTGGGCGACCAACTCTGTGCATTTTTTGTTGAGGCAGGATTCAGGTCCGCTACTATGAGAGACATACATGCTGATTGTAGGCTGGTACATATGTGGAGAGGCATGTCATGTGACATGTATAGCCTGATGCGGGATGTAGTAGGAGCTACGACCTTAGTTACGTGGCTGAGGAGGGCTCTTGCACGTTATAGGCGTGGTCGAAATGTAACACATGATCGACAGTCTGCGAGTAGCAATGCATCATCTGATGATCATAATCAGGGGAGTGATCATCGTTCACCTCGCGCCATGCCAGATGAGGAGCCTCCACTAGCATCAACCAACAATCATCATGGAGAGCAGGTTGGACCATCGACCACGACACGTCAGCAGCCTACAACATCCCACATTACTGATGGTCATGAGCAGGCTGGACCATCAACCATGTCGATTCATCATGACGAGCAGCCGACAGTTGATCCTGATTAGCAAGAGGCACCAATACCACTTCAACAGGCACGTGATGATCAACATGTATCTCAGCTTGTCGAGGTTGCACCATTGACTGAGCAGGCCTCGACTAGTACTGCTATTGATGATGTACCATCAGCTGATATATGAAATTTATATTACAGTTGTATATTTTTGACATTATATATATATATATATATATATATATATAATGTCAAAATATACAACTGTAATATAAATGTCATATATCAGCTGATGGTCCATGTATTTTATGTTCATGTTGCAATTGTACTGAATTTACATGTTGGTAATCATCATGACGTGTATATTGTTAGGTCATGTTAGATATGTTCATTTAATTTGCAGCTTGCAGATAGATACAGTGGGTGAAAATGTGAAGTTGGGTAACACTTTTTGCCCTTTTTTAGAAAAAAAATTCATTTTTTCTGTTCTTCAACTTTCTGCAAGCCAAAAGAATTTAATTTTGCAATAAAAATAAAAGTTGTTAGAAATTTTATTAGCTTTCTATTGCTTATTTTTTGGAATTTTTTATACACATTTGATATGTCAAATTAGCGTTTCTTTGAGTGTGTGTTTTTTAATAATCAAAGGATTCATAAGAAGTCATGTTAATACGCACTGGTGTATTCTTTGAAACTTTGTGTTTTTGAGAAACAATATGTGTTACAAAATTCTAGACAGAGTCTACTTTGGTTTTGTTATATTTACAAAACCAACTAATGCATATCATAATTAATAGAATTTTTTGAACTGATCCAATATGAAAAAACTGCATATTTTGAATATATTTCGCGACACACGAAATTTCTCAACATATAAGTTATAAACTAAAAATCTAAAAGCTACCCATTACAAACGACAGACCAATGTAATGCACCATAATTTTTTCAATTTTTTTTACAATGTATTTTGGAAGATACAGAATATTGATTTCACTGAATCATAATGACCTTCAGAAATATTTTGCACTCGTTTTATTGCAAAATTAATTAAAATTAGTAAATATTTATGAAATTCCATAAAAGTTATATTTCCTGAAACTAGATTGAATTCTGAAAATGCTTGTCTTGGTTCTGACAGTTAATTCAGAATGTTTCATGGAATTTAATCAGGCCAAAGTTGAAGATATGCTTTTACAGTTTGGATCTACATACAAACATGTTAGTTCGGCCGAACTTGTAAAAAATGTTGGCTGAATTATTTTTTGCACCGACGGCCTATCAAGTCTACGACACAAAAGTTTTGCTGAATTTATTATAAAAGTTTGACTGAAAATTTACTTGACTTTCCGTCGGCTAGAAAAATACAATGAAGCCCCTCCAAAAAAATCATTTCGCGGAAATATAAATTTAAGTAAAAGCATTCATTATTTTCGCATAATTTCGCACATTTCCTCATTTGGTCTGATTTTGCAAAGGATTGTTTTGCGTTTAAGGACTTTTCTTGGAGGTACATTCAAAGGACATTTTTGCAAAGGATTGTTTTGCGTTTAAGGACTTTTCATGGAAGTACATTCAAAGGAAATTTTTGCAAAGGATTGTTTTGGGTTTAAGGACTTTTCTTGGAGGTACATTCAGAGGACATTTCTTGGAAGTATGTGATACATTTTTTGGATATTTTTTGGGCTTCAATTTTTTTTAAGTTATTTTTTTTTTAAAGGTTTTGGGCTTAATTTTCATTTTTTTTTTAAGGTATTTTGTTTTTAGAAGTTTTGGGTTTAATTTCCATTGATTTTTTTTAAGTATTTTGTTTTTAGAAGTTTTGGGCTTAATTTTCAAATGACACTTTTTTGGATGTGTTTTGTTTTTAGAGGTTTTTGGGCTTAATTTCCAAAAGACATTTTTGGTTTTAAGGTTTTTTTTTTTTAGAATTTTTGGGCTTAATTTTCATTGTTTTTAGAGGTTTTGGGCTTAATTTTCAAAATACATTTTTTTTGATGTATTTTGTTTTGAGAGGTTTTTGGGCTTAATTTTCAAAAGACATTTTTTGACTTAATTTCGAAATGACTCTTTTTAGGCTTAATATTCAAAGGACATTTTTTGGAGGTATTTTTTAAAGTGATATTTTTTTAGAGGTTTTTTTGAAGTATTTTTTAAAGTGGCATTTTTTAAGAAGTTGGAATTAAATTTCAATGGACATTTTTTGGAGTTATTTTTTGAAGTGACATTTTTTTAGAGTACATGTTTTGGGTTGAAATAAATCTTTTATAATGATTTTTTAAAATGAGTTTTTGTCTAACTTTTTAAATGAATTTTTTTTGCAGGACTTGGAAGGAAATATTTTGAGCTTTGTTTCATTTTTAGAAGACATTTTTTTCTTGTATTTTTTAATGTAAGTGTTTTGGATTGAAGTATGTATTTTTTGCAAAAATTTTAAAATGAGTTTTTTTTAAATTAAATATTTTGTGATGTTTTTTTTAATTGAGTTTTTTCTAATTTTTTGAAGGAAATTTTTTGAACTTCATACTCTATTATCATAGGAAATAGAAATAATTGCACGAGAAAATATGATCTAAAAAGAGACCCTAAGGAACGTAGAGAACATGGGATAGAATCTCGCAAAAGAAAGAGAGAAGCACTCTCAAATATTGAAAGGGAAAATCAACCTCAACTAGAAGTTGAATCAGGTATGTAAATGTAAATATTATGAATTTGATATTTAAAATTTTCCTAGTGTAAAATGTGTTTAAGCTTAATTTTTATTTGATGAACTAATTTGAAAAATATTTTTCAATGTAAATAGAGAGAGATATTCCTCAAAACATTGATGATGAGATACAAAATTTTGAAAGAGAAAGTTAAAGAGATATTGAACCAATGATTGAATATGGTGAAAATGTTGAAAGAAATTCAAGTGAAGAAATTGAATCACAAGGTATGTATATATATGTGTGTGTGTGTGTGTGTGTGTGTGTTGAACACATGCATGTATTATTGAAATTATACATATTTATTAATTTAGTTATTTATTTAATATGTAAACTTATTATGTACTATTCATTCGAATATGTACAGATGAAATCAATGTCGATGATGAGATGTTAGAAAATGTTCACACTCACACATATGGAGATAAAAGAGCTAACCATGTTATACGATATCGTGTTAAACGCATTTTTGATACGTACTTCATAAAGGAAAATGTGATGGTTCAAGCCAAAATGTTGAAAGGTCTCCTATCATGAAGGAAATTAAAAGAAACTACGACTTTATTGGGTATTTGAAAATCAACAAAAGATTAAAAAATGAAGGAAAATGTGATACAAAATATAAATAATGCTATAAATTCAATTATAACATCTAGAAAGAAAAATGTTTCATTTGTACGTAGAGCAATAAATATGGCATTGGTTTCATCAATTACTAAAGAGAATCGTTTGGTAAAATCTATGGCACAAGCATGAGGAACCTCACAAAAAACTTTGCACAAACATCAGAAATTTCGGTTGCAAATAGATGTAAATGATGAACTCACTTTTTGGAGAGCTATTTGTAGGCAACCATACAAAGAGAGACTTAGAGAGAATGTTAAAAAAACAATATATGAATATTGGAAGAAAAATTCACGTGTTTCTCCAAATGCAAGGGATGTGATGCGAAGAAGAATAGCACAAAATTAGTACGAAGAACATGAACAAAATTTCTTGGAAACTAGTCAGATAGAGTTGTTCAAAAAGTTCAAAGAAGAGAATCGTGAAATTCATGTCTCAATCAGTGCTTTTTTTCAACAAAAACCATGGTATGTAAAACCTATCACTGTACGCGACACTTGTTGTTGTCATTATCATGTGGAATTTCAGTTATATTATGATACATTCCTCAATTTTGGTAGAACATTTTGGAAAGATTCACCTCCTCCTTCCACTATCCATGATTTCATATATCTCAAATTCTATGTGAAAGAGAAAGAGATGAATTATTTTACAAGAATAAATGTGTTGGTGGTAAAAAATGTGATGATTGTGGAAATTTGACTGAATTTTAAAACAAATATCGCACTGATATAAATGATCAATCATTTTCCAACATGAAAGTGAAATGGAAGAGATATGAATATATCCATACATCGATTGAAGGTTCAAATAGTGCTAAAAGAATTGAATTACAAGAAGAATAAATTTTTGTGATAGATTTTTTGAGAAAGTTTGAGGCAGAAATTTATAAATACATCAAGAATTCCCACAGGGCTCGATGGAAAGACTTGAAATTCAAAAAATCACGTGAATTTTTTCCACCAGTGACCATTTTTTCAGTAATTAATTTTACAAAAAACTACAAATTTGTTCCACAAAAAGAAATTCAGAGTGAATACTATCATTCTGACCAAGTCTCCATGCTTGTCCATATTATATATAGACATGCTGAACAAAACGTAAATCATATAGAAAGCACCAGTGAAAATCGGCATGTTATTAAATAATATCAATTTTATATCTGTGACAATCGTACACATGATACATATTTTGTAGAACGTCGTTTTGGAAAGATTTATGACTCCTTGAAAAGTCGTGGAATAAAATTCAATGAGCATTGGATATGGTCAGATGGATATGTAGTTCAATTCAAATCTTCATGATCATCTTTTGGTTGTGTTGTATTCATAAGAAAACCTACATTAAACATTGTTTGAATTTCTTTGAGACTGGCCATGGAAAAGGAGAACATGACGGTGTAGGGGCATGCATAAAATGAGCACTTCGAAGATATAAAATGAACCCCTCTACAAACCTACTTGTGGACTCTAAAGAATTTGTTCAATGGTGCATCGCTGCTCTAAGCCATGAGACTAATCGATCAAGGGAAGTGTGAAGGTACATTCAATTTAATTTTTATTGGATATCCAATTTTAAATAGTGTACATTTATCACAATGATTATCTTTGATGGTATTTTGATATCATATTTACATTCTTCTTTGAATTTTCCATATATAGGTTCTTTTGGCATATTGGGATCGAAGATGTAGATAGATCAATAGGAAATGACATTGAAACAATAAAAGGGACTCAAAAATTGCATTCAATTAAAACAATGTTGTCCACAAATGTGTTTGCATTGGATAAAACAAAATATTCTTGTTTTTTTCATGTGTGCATAGAAAACACATAATCCAATGATGTTTGTGAAAACAAAATGTATGTAAAATATTGGAAACATACAGAGCTAAATACAAGGGGGAAAATGTCTGTTGCAATATTTGAAGAAATGAAATCAGAGGAGACTACAATATCATCTAATGGTGATCAAGTCTCTGATCTTGTTAGAGAAGGTAAAATTTGAATTGCTTTCAAATGATACAGATATAGAAATATATACTAAAATTATTTAAAGTTAATTTTTCACGTTAATTATGATCTAAATTTAAATACATAAGTTTGTTAAGTTGTTTTATTGTGCAGGAGATGTTTTTGCTGTAATTGCACCTACTGAAAACGATGAAAATGTGAAGTATTATTTGATGTGCTTCACTTAATGAAAGATGAAATTATTAGAAAAATATAATGATCACGGGTTTCCATATGAAAGAGGATCTATTATACTGAAAGGGTATTTTTTTCAGACAAACTAATCAAAGTGTGGATTTTGTTTACTTTGAAGACTATGAACCTAATGTCATAAGTTGTTAATATAGTCACTTGGTGTGTGCAGCACGCATAAAGTTGATAGAGGTTCAATCAAAGAAAAAAACAAAAATTAAGAAATGGAAAATGTCAAAATCTGATCATGAACGGATCATTGAAGATGACATTCCATTGGAATTATTTTGATTGAACTTCCCAACAATTTCTTCTCTTTGGATTCATGTTTTATAACTTCCATAACTCAACTAAAAATTGAGTTTCCTTGTTATGTTATCTGTGAAAGTGTTTGCACATGTACATTGTTTTGGTACATGCACACTAGTATCAACTGAAAGTAGCTTTTCTATACATGCATTGATGAAAAATGTTGCATGTATTGGATATATATATGTTCTAGAATGAAATTCACTGAAAGTAGATTTTCTATGTGCATCGATGAAAAATGTTGCAAGTACTGAATATATATGTTCTATAAGTATTGGATATGTGTGTGTGTGTGTGTGTGTGTGTGTGTGTGTTCTAGAATGCAATTAAAACTGAAAGTAGCTTTTCTATGTGCATTAATGAAAAATGTTGCAAGTACTGGATATATATGTTCTAGAATGCAATTAACTGAAAGTAGTTTTTCTATGTGCATTGATGAAAAATGTTTCACGTACTGGATATATACATGTTCTAGGAAATTAACTAAAATTAGCTTTTCTATGTGCATTGGTGAAAAATGTTGCACGTATTGGATATATATGTGTGTGTGTGTGTGTGTGTGTGTGTGTGTGTTCGAGAATGCAATTAACTATTCAAGTAGTTTTACTATGTGCATTGATGAAAAATGTTTTACGTACTGAATATATATGTTCTAGAATGCAATTAACTGAAAGTAGATAAATTCTATTGCCATTGATGAAAAATGTTAAGTACTGGATATATATGTTCTAGAATGAAATTAATAGTTCAAGTAGCTTTTCTATGTGCATTGATGAAAAATGTTGCACATACTGGATATATATGTTCTAGAATGGAATTAACTGAAAGTAGCTTTTCTATACATGCATTGATGAAAAATTTTGCACGTACTGGATTATATACATTATAGAATGCATTTTTAAAATTTTATGATTGTTTGACACATCTAACAAGACCTAGAATCTTATGATTGTTTATATATATATATATGTATTGCACTTCAATAAATTAACATATATATTCAAACATGTGTAATATATGTACTTCACATGCCATGCCAATTGCAATTCAACTATCTAATAAAAATAAAACATTATATCACATGCCAAATGTAGATCAACCATCCAAAACTTAAGTTTTAAAAACAAAACAAATTATAACACAAAATTACTTAACATGCCAAATATAGTTCAACCATCCAAAACTTGAGTTGTTTTAAAAACAAAAACATTATATCACTACATTACTTCACATGCCAATTGTATTTCAACTATCCAATAAAAACAAAACATTATATCACATGCCAGATGTAGTTCAACCATCCAAAACTTAAGTTTTAAAAACAAAACATTAATATAGATCACAACATTACTTCACATGCCAAATGTAGTTCAACCATACAAAACTTAAGTTTTAAAAACAAAACAAATTATAACACAACATTACTTCACATGCCAAATGTAGTTCAACCATCCAAAACTTGAGTTTTAAAAACAAAAACATTATATCACAACATTACTTCACATGCCAATTTTAGTTCAACTATCCAATAAAAACAAAACATTATATCACATGCCAAATGTAGTTCAACCATCCAAAACTTAACTTTAAAAAAAAAAACAAATTATAACACAACATTACTTCACATGCCAAATGTAATTCAACCATCTAAAACTTGAGTTTTAAAAACAAAAACATTATAGATCACAAGTATCAAGTATCAAGTAACAAATTAATTCACATGCCAAATGTAGTTCAACCATAACACTTTAAAAAAAAAAAACAAATTATAACACAACATTACTTCACATCACATGCCAAATGTAGTTCAACCATCCAAAACTTGAGTTTTAAAAATAAAACAAATTATATATAACACTGTAACATTACTTCACATGCCAAATGTAGTTCAACCATCCAAAACGTAAGTTTTAAAAACATTATATATCACATTCACATGTACGAAATGTAGTTCACATAAAATATTTTTGAAATTTGTGGATCTCACAAGTATCAAGTATCAAGTTATATATGACTGCATCTAGATAAGACTATCTATAAAGGAAAAAATTTAAGAATAAACATATTGAAAATATAGTGTTGCACGTGTGCATGTGCATCATTTATCAAATATTGCATGTGCATCATCCATCACATACAGATGGATGTAGTGTCTCTTCCAGAAAAGTCACAATCCTTGAGCTATCCTGCGAAGCATGGGGAACCTGTACACAATGTGTACAAACATTAAAATTTGATGTTTTAAAATTGAGTGAGAATATATATAACTTCATTTAAAAAAAAAAATGTAAAAAAAAATCATGCAATACCTCATGAGGTTCCCTCTCCATTTGTTTCTCGTCCACTAGAACTTCCCCCATAGGAACATCTCCAACAGTAAACTGTACAATATATATATATATATATATATATATATATATATATATATATATATATATATATATAAAAAATCAATGAAATGCATATATAAACTTATTTTCAATAATATTAAAAAAAAAAAGTTAGACAACTTGTTCAAATGGTTAGTTGTGGATGTTCCACCCATCAAGCAGAGTCCATGTAGAGTAAGAAATTCTATAGAAACCTAAAATTCAAAAAATTTAAAAGTATTAAAATAAACTAAGATCAAGATCTCAATGAGGATGAAATTAACCAATTTATAAATTATAACTTAAAACATATATTTAAGTGAAATTAATCAAAGATTTGGTACATGATCGTAAGAGGCTCCAAAAGAAAAATCTCCAAACCTAAAATTCAAATAATTTAAAAAGAATCTACTTAGATCTCAACTTATAATAAAACATTTAACTTCAATTTATAACTTATAACTTAAAAACATATATATATATATATATATATATATATATATATATATATATATATATATATTTGAGTGAAAAATTGAGTGGATTTGGCACATCTCTTAAGAGTGGCTCAAAAAGAAAATCTCCAAAAACCTAAAATTCAAAAAAAATTAAAATAACTCAAGATATAGATATATCTCATTTTTTAATGGAACTTTTTGAGGTGGAATATATAACTTTAAAACAAAAATTTTAAAAGTGAAAAATTGTCCATACTTGTGATTGTGGATTTGGCACATCTCCTAAGGAAGAAGAAGGCACATCTCCCAAGGAAGAAAAAGGTACCAACATCCCAAAAACATCGGACAGAATCAGAATCTGTTAAAACATTTTATTATATATATGTACATGTACATGTGTGCACAATTATTTATTTTAAAAATATGTCATCATGTTTCGATATATATAATAATAGATGAAAAATAATTGTACATCATCATGTTCACTTAAAAAACACTAAAATTTGCTAACATATATTGATGGTGAGAACCATCTTGATTGTATGATTGATGGTGAGACCCATATTGATTGTTTGAACTGGAGGCTCTGACCGTGATATTAACATTTTCTTCATTCATCAAGCATGACAACTACAAATGGTGTTATCATATAATGATACATTTTTGTTAGATTAATGTATACAAATAAATCTATGTATATATGTATTTATTACAAATTGTACATGTGTTAAAATAATTGAACCCTAACCATTAACACATACCGTTCCCATGCCCTCTTCCACAAGAAAAATTAGGTCCTGCCAACCATTGCGACAATTCGTTGCATATTTTTTGAGATCTTCAACACTCATGTTGTCAATCTCTTCATCTTTATAATACAAAAAATTAGCACGTGCATTCTCACGTGCTCTTTTTCGATTCAAAAAAACATCGACTCCACCCAATCCACTGTGAACATTATCAATGATGGCATCCCTTGCTTCTTGACTAATTTGAGAAGTGCCTTCCATCTCTGACCACAAAGTTTCGACATGAAAAGGGCTACTAACAAATGGTGTCTCAAGGCAAGGCAACTCAACATCACGCCTATCGCCCCTACGGTCACACAATCAACCTTTCCTGGGACCAAAAATTTCAGAGGGAAGGTCATTGTAATTGGGTTTCATTTGCAAAAAGAATTCTGCATAAAATAATTTTTCAAAATAAATCGGAACCTTGTCGTTCCATGGGAGTCTTCCATAGGCCACAAGGTGTCTATCATTCAAATAGTGAGCTATATGAGTGTGCTTGAAATATTGCACCTTCATCATCTTTCTTTTCGGCCCTTCTTTGAAATTAAACATAGACTTGGCCATTTATGTTGTAACTCTTTGTTTAACAACCTCCCATTTATCGGGACCCATCACTCTTTTCTTTCTTTTTCTCATGCCTTCTACAAAAGTATTAGTGGTTGGCCCAAGCTTTCAGTACACATGTACTAGTTCACCTAAAGAGTGTGTAACTATTTGCAAGCCACGATATCTCTCTTCAATTTTTCATGAAGATGTTGACACCTTTCTAAGGTGCATTTCTGCATGTTTGTTTCCCAAGGTATATCGAAAATGTCAGCCGGATAAGTTGTGGTTGGTGGAAAACCTTCTTCTTGAATGACACGTTCTGCTCTACGTCTTTTTTGAGAAACATTTGGAGCAACATTTTCAGCCTCTGCATCAATATATTAAATTTTGTAAATTAAAAAAACACATGTAAACAAATTTGTACAAATTGAATGAAAAAAATATTCAAATTGATGGCCACCTCGATATGGTTGGCTAGCATCTTGCCCACCTTGAGACTATTGAAAACCCTGAGGTTGGCTAACATTTTGCCTACCTTGAGATTGTTGAGAACCAAAATGACCCTGCTGAGAACCAACACGACCATCCGTTGATTGGCCTCTGGGGGAATACATATCACCACCTTCATGCAATCCACTAGCACTTTTTGATGGCCCTCTAAGGGAATCTAAACCTCCACCATCCTCACGAGACGAGAGAGAAGCTTCATAAACAAATATGAATTTATAACAAATTCAAAAATACATTCATACATATAAATACATGTACATATTCATTGATTAAATCGTGTGAACCATACCACGATTGCGTGAACCATGGGCATGCTCCATTGATGGAGTAGACACCCTTCTCCTCTTAGCTCCTAAAAAATAAAAAATGAAACTTATTAACAACTAATTTAACCCAAAAAATTGATAAAAATGTACACACATGTATGTATATTTATGGAGTTTTAATATTATATTTAAATACCATGAACATCCCTTGATCTGTGATCCCCCTCTCTCGTAGAGATATGGGATTATGTTGATCTTCATTGTTCATCCTCTATGATATATATATCTACAACGGAAATTTACAATTAATTTTTTTAATTACTATTTAAAATAAATCCAAAATAAATTTCAGAAAAATTAATGTGATTTAGTGTTCACAAATTATGTAAAACATAACTTTCAAAGCACTAATTGATGTGTGAAACTCAATTTCAGCAAAAAAAAATTATAAAAATATTAAGTTCACCAAATTGTGCTTTACATGGTGGTAGTACACTTGCTATAAAATTGAAAAAAACACATGGTCTTTAAAAATAAGCGTGAAACTCCATTTAAACAAAAATCTGTTGAAGTCCTCACATTTTAATTTTATAAAAATGTGAATTTGACCACTTGTTGCAAATGTGAAGTTCACAAAGTTGCACTTTACATGGTATGGTGGGAGCACACTTGGTGAATAATTGAAAAAAATGCATGGTAATTAAAAAAGATGCATTTATAAGTACAAAACAAACACATATCCAAGATATGTTACAATGTCCATCAATAGATTTTGAAGGAGAGCATCTCAACACTAGTTCATCTTTGAGAGATGAATCTTGAATTTTTGAAGAAGAGCATCTCAAAACTAATTCATCTTTGAGAGATGAATCTTGAATATTTGAAGAAGAGCATCTCAAAACTATTCATATTTGAGAGATGAATCTTGCATTGGCATTGCCCCATATAATTATAATTCATCTATTAATTCATCTTTAATAGATGAATCTTGAATTGGCATTGCCCCACGCAATAGATCAATAGACATCTTATTTGCATTTGTACAATGTCTTATACTAAAAATTTGAAATTGGCTAACAATATTGTTTGCTATTCCATGCAGTTCTTTTAGCCTCTCCTTCTTAACTTGGTACACGGCATTCATCTGGTTACACACAAGTTAAAAATTGGTGAAAACTACAATTCCATTTGATCCGTACTCCATATTTGTTCCCAACCCTTCTATCAATGCAATATAATATGCCTTGTTGTTTTTTGTTCTTCCTGGTATATTCATTTTCCTTTGGATGACTTTGCTAGTTGCAATATTGGAAAGCACATATGTATTCACTGCTTTCCCTGGATTGGGATAGCAAGAAACATCTATGCATAATGTCCATTTTTCAACCATATTTAGTGGGTTTTTTTATCCCTGAAAAAAAAAAAACAAATTCAATAAAAATATATTAAATTGACATTTATTGCAAATGCATGGGAGAAATGACACAGGTGCATGAGATAAATGACATGTGCATGGTTTATCTTAAAGTTTGACTTAAATTTTATGGTAGAATTCACATCTAGAAATGAGATGTATTAAAGATTGCATTGCCTAGAGTTTAAGGGAGATTTATGACACATATACATGGTTCATGCATGGTTTGCATGAAAATTTTCCTTAAAATTTATGGCATAAATCACATCTAGAAATAACATGCCTTGAGAAAGGATGAGATCTAGAGGCTACCTAACCCTTTACAAACTTCTTTAGAACTTGTAGAATTTAAGACTCAACCAACAAACTAAACTCCTGTGGAAGTTCAGCCACTTTAGGTTCAGTTTTTAGGCCTTAAATTTTTCCTTGAATT
Source organism: Pinus albicaulis (assembly GCA_034641835.2). Taxonomy (NCBI): domain Eukaryota; kingdom Viridiplantae; phylum Streptophyta; class Pinopsida; order Pinales; family Pinaceae; genus Pinus; species Pinus albicaulis. The sequence goes on from JAXQQM020082216.1 coordinate 104,674, forward strand.
AATGGGGGAAATCCTTGAGTCTGGGGGATACTATACTATGAGAGTTAAGCCACTTTAGGTTCAGTTTTTAGGCCTTAAATTTTTCCTTGAATTAATGGGGGGAAGCCTTTAGTTTGTGGGAGAAACGACATTTACAGGGTTTGAAAAATTATTTTATGCACTTACTAAACAACTAGTTGTGGTGGTTGATGAAGTTATGTCAAAAGTCATACCTTTATGAGTTTTTGGGAGAAATGAAATAGAAATGACACATGCCTTAAAGTTCCTAAGAGTTTATAGGAGAAGGGAGAAATGACACATGTACAAGGTTTTCCTTAGAGTGGTAGTGGTTTATGTATATTAAAATGAAGAACTTCTATTACTGTTCCAGAGATTGACTGTAGGGGCATTTACTGGATATGTCACCTTTGAGAAAAGATGAGATCCAGAGGCTACCTGGCCCTTTACAGACTCTGCCTTTAGAAATTTTAGAAGTTAACACTCAACAGACAGACTAAAATCCTATGGAAGTTCAAAATCCTATGAGAGTTCAGCCACTTTAGGTTCAATTTTTAGGCCTTAAATTTTGCCTTGAATTAATGAGGTAAAGCCTTTAGTTTGTGGGAGAAATGACATTTACATGGTTTGAAAAATTATTTTATGCACTTACTAAAAACATGCTTTAAATTTAATGGGAGAAAGCCAACATGACACATGCTTTAAAAAAATTTCCTAAGAATTTATGGGAGAAATGACACATGTACACAGTTTGCCTTAAAGTGGTTGTGGTTTATGGATATTAAAATGAAGAAATTCTATTTAGATGTGTTCTAGAGATTAAATGTAGGGACATTTACTAGATATGTCACCTTTTAGAAAAGATGAGACCTAGAGGCTACCTTGCTCTTTACAGACTCTGCCTTTAGAACTTATAGAAGTTAACACTACCTGGCCCTTCACAGACTCCACCTATAGAACCTTGTAGAAGTTAACACTCAACAGACAAACTAAAATCCTATGGAAGTTCAACCACTTTAGGTTCAATTTTTAGGTTTTAAAGTTTTCCTTTAATTAATGGGAGAAATCCTTTAGTTTTAGAGTAACCTTATAAAATGCTTTAATGTGAAGATAGTACTTTACCTACAAAACAATGGAATTGAAGACTGTGCTTATATATCAGAGTTCTGTTATGACAAATTAGTTATGTCCTTAATAAGAAGTATGATTTAGCACTTATCAAACTGCTTAATAATTTATAATAATGTCATTTTTTGCTTGTACTATCATTCATCCTTGATATGTAAAATAATTTTACAACTTCAACATCAACCTACACTATCATCAAAAATTAGTTATGTCCTTAATAATAATTATGATTTAGCACTTATCAAATAGTTTAATAATTTATAATAATTGATATGTACAAGAATTTTACAACTTCAACATCAACCTACACTATCATCATATCACTGTAGCCATGTCAATCTAGATTATTTATATCCATTACATCATAAAACACTCCACTTTTAACATTTTAAAAGAATAAAGCAACATGGAAGGTGTTAATTTAGGTACATTAATAAACTCCACTTTTAACATTTTATAAGAATAAAGCAACATGGAAGTTGTCAATTTAGGTACATTAATAAAATACAACCATGTCAATCTAGATTATTAAGATCCATTACATCATATTTAACACAATCTAGATTATTTATATCCATTACAACCTAAAACACTCCACTTTTAACATTTTAAAAGAATAAAGAAACATGGAAGGTGTAAATTTAGGTACACTAATAAAATACAGCCATGTCAATCTAGATTATTAAGATCCATTACATCATAAAATACTCCACTTTTAACATTTTACATTTTACTCAACTTGAGTTTGGGGGATACTATCCTATGGAAGTTCAATATAGCCATGTCAATCTAGATTATTAAGATCCATTACATCATAAAACACTCCACTTTTAACATTTTACATTTTACTCCATTTGAGTTTGGGGGATCCTATCCTATTAAAGTTAAGCTACTTTCAACTTTTAGGCCTCAAAGTTTGCCTTGAATTAATGGGATAAAGCCTTGAGAAATGACACATGCTTTAAAGTTAATGGGAGAAAAACAATGACACATGCATTAAAGTTTTCCTTAAGATTTTATGGGAGAAATGACACATGTACAGGATTTTCCTTAAAGTGGTTGGGGTTTATGGATATTAAAATGAAGAACTTCTATTTAGATCTATTCCAGAGATTGACTGTAGGGGAATTTACTGGATATGTCACCTTTCATAAAATATGAGATCCAGAGGCTACCTGTCCCTTTAGAGACTCTGCCTATAGAAATTGTAGAAGTTAACACTACCTGTCCCAATTATACCCTATGAAGTGTGTAGAGGATCTGTGGAATCACTCACACAACTTTACATAGACATAAGGGTGTATAAGAGTGTACTAAGTTCAAAAATATGGTCATATTATTGGATATCTTTCCCAAGAGCCCAAATGTACTGCTTAAGTATATGTGGGGTATGTATAACCATCTACAAAAACAAGTGATTCTTTCCAAGCTAAGGATAATGTATGAGCCATGTGTATACACACATTATCTAGAAACCATAGGCCAAAATAAATGGTACTTAAGTGGTTTGAAGAAAAAATAGCACCAAGAAGCTTTGAAGGATGGGAATAAGAACTAGAAATGGGGGAAAGATAAGAATAAAATAGCCACTACACATACATTCAAGGGTAGTAGAAATAATTCTAACCATTTCAACATTGATGGTCACATTAAGGAGAATTATTAGATGTTTGGTATGTGTTATATTCTTTATGTGAATACCCCCATGCACTATATATTTTTCTAAGCATAGTGGTGGGAATAAAATGGGAGGAAAGGACCCCCACTTTAGGGTTTCATAGAGAAGAAAAATCCCCCACACATAGGTGTTCAGGGGTATTTCCCCAAAAAAACGTTTTTTGGAAAACAAAATCTCCCTTTTATGATGGCTTTCATCACATGGTTTTACCCCATGGTTCTACAATTTCAGTTAAAGAACTAAATTTTTATCTGATACAAGGTAATGGATTGGTAGTTTATAATTGTCATGGGATATATACATATATACATACATACATGTGTGTGTGTGTGTGTATGATGGTCTAAAAATTAATATACTAATAAAAAAATGATCTTCTCATTTTGGGTTTCTCAATTAAATTATATGTTACTGCATGTGTTTTAGATTGAATATTTTTTATTTTACTAAGAAACTATTTGAAACAATTAACTATATAAGGTTAAAACTTATGTTTTGTATCAAATTACTTTTGTTTTCAATGGGAAATTCTTATGGATAATGTGTTTTCTTGAAATGTGATAGACCCCATTAAAATAGGAGATATAACGAATTGATTCCTATGGTGAAATAAAATATTTTAGTTTAAAGATATAGATGCATAAATTCAATGAGCATATTTTTGATATATATAAGTCCAAAATGGAATAGTTGTTGGTGAACAAATATCAGTGGATCACTATGGATATATCTGCTTCATTAAAAGGGATTTTTCTAAAAGGATGGACTAAGTTGGAAAGAAGGGAAAATATCACAATAAAATTGTGTCTCTTAGATGTTGAAGAATGTAGCTAGGTTCAGCCTTCATTATTAATATATTTTTCAAAAAAAAATTATAATTATTGTTTCCTAACAAAAATCTCTAACTATTATCAAAACAAAAAATTTTGTTAGGAAACAATAAAAGGCTAGACAAGCAACAAATTGTTATACTAATGATGAAAGAGTGAAACCTTCAATTTAGGAAGGTTGTATAGTATGTCTCTTCCGATGCACTACAACTTTTAAGTGGACTAATATTTCGATTCATAGTATTTATGCATACTATCATTCAATGTTGGTTAAAATTTATGTCTACTATTTGTACAAGATCTTTGAATTGCTACTGATGTATCTTTACTGGATGAAAAATAAGTTAACATTTATGTCTATTGTTTGTACAAGATCTTTGAATTGTTGCTGATGTATTTTTACTGTATGAAAAATAAGTTGGAGTTGAACTAAATTTTTTCCTTATAGCTATTATTTCTTCTATTGACTAAATTTCATTATCTCATTCACTGAGTCACTAACTACAACTTTTAAGTAGACTAATATTTGGATTCGTAGTATTTATGCATACTAGCATTCACTGTTGGTTAAAATTTATGTCTATTGTTTGTACAAGATCTTTGAATTGATACTGATGTATATTTACTAGATGAAAAATAAGCTAACATTTATGTCTACTGTTTGCACAAGATCTTTGAATTGTTGCTGATGTATGTTTACTAGATGAAAAATAAGCTAGAGTTGAACTAAATTTTATCCTTATAGCTATTGTTTCTTCTGTTGACTACATTTCATTATCTCATTCACTGAGTCACTAACTACAACTTTTAAGTGGACTAATATTTGGATTCGTAGTATTTATGCATACTAGCATTCAGTGTTGGTTAACATTTATGTCTATTGTTTGTACAAGGTCTTTGAATTGATGCTTATCTATGTTTACTAAATGAAAAATAAGTTAACATTTATGTCTACTGTTTGTACAAGATCTCTGAATTGTTGTTGGTGTATGTTTACTGGATGAAAAATAAGTTGGAGTTGAACTAAAATTTTTCCTTATAGATATTTTTTCTTCTATTGACTTCATTTCATTATCTCATTCACTGAGTCACTAAGTCATGTCGGCTCATTTACTGTGGAAAAATAATATGTATACCAGGTTTTCGCATTACCAACACAGAATTTTGTACTAAAATTATAGAGATAGGTTCATCCTAATTACACTTATGAGTTCTTATGAAACTCAATTATGCTACTCTATTTATATTTCACGTTATTGTAACAAATTCAAAATGTGTCCCTAGATCGTTTCAGGAAGTGAGTTGCAACACACCATAAAACTCTAATTGGGACTCACATTGGTGAACCATCAATTGCATTAGAATATTAACACCAATTTATATGTAGGGCTATCCATTTCCTATGATTCCATTTCCTAAAAAATGTTTCATTAAATGACCTCTAGAAATAGAGTTTTTTTAGTAAGGAACAATGCAAATTTGGAAAAAGGAGTTGATTTTTCAAAAAATGGCTTGGGAAATTGTAGATATCATATTAAGATATTAAATTGCAGGTGACATATTAACTTATGAAAGCTTAAAAACTCAATTATGTTGTTACATTTTGATTTTATACCTCAAAAAAAATTACATTCACAATTTAGAGCCAACCTTCAAATCCGAACAGCAAGAGCCAAGTCCGAATAGTAAGACGTAGACACAGATGCAGACGTGGGCCCACAAATTTGAAATTCGGCGCCAGCCTGCAAATCTGAACATATTAACATATTAAATTTTAGATACCATATTAACTTATGAAAGCTTACAAAATCAATTACATTGTTACATTTTGATTTTATAAAATCAAAATAAAATTCACAATTCAGAGCCAACCTACAAATCCAAACAGTAAGAGCCGAGGTCGAACAACAAGACGTAGACGCAGACGCAGACACGGGCCCGAAAATTTGAAATTCAAAGCCAACCTGAAAATATGAATAGCAAGAGTCGAGGTCGAACAACAAGAGTCGAGGTCGAACAACAAGACGTAGATGTAGATGCAGGTGCGGGCCCGAAACACAGCAGACACAGAAGGTAATAAGCCCGAAACCCGTTAACGGCTCCCGGCTGGTGTATTTATAAACTAAAGTTCGACTGGACTATTTTAAGTGTCCAATCAACCTTATGTTGTTGGTTTTTCAAAATCCGGACAAAAATCTATTTTCCCACGCTGTCAGTACGTCGTCAATTTAAATGGAAGAAGGATTTCGGATGAACTAATTTCGAAAGTTTGGTCGAACTCTCTAACAGTTCCGCCAAACTTTTATAAAAGTTCGACTGAATTGTTCACCAAAAAAAAAATCCACTCCTGATTATCACAAAAGTGTAACCCAACTTTGTGGGTTTACCCATGTGTATGTGATAGCAGTTATTTCACATGAGATGTATATTTGATGTTTGTGTTGTGATGATGTTATACAATGATAATTGTGTTTTGTTAGATAATCATGATCATGATGATGTTAGCGAATTTGAATGTGTTTTTTAGTCGAATATGATGTTTGTACGAGGGTTATGATGATTGTGATGTTTATTAATTAATTTAATATTGAATGATCATGATATTGTAAAATTGTAATTCTAATTCTAATTGTAAGTAAAATTCTAAAATTGTAATTGTATGTAAAATATTTGTAAAATTTTAGTTGTAATTGTAATATTTAATTTATTGTGAAATGATTGTAATTGTAATTTTAATTGTAATTGTATTTATGTAAAATTGTAAAATTGTAATTGTAATTCTAATTGTATGTAAAATTCTAAAATTGTAATTGTAATGGTATATACGTAAATTTGTAAAATTTTAATTATAATTGTAAATTTTATGTAAAATTCTAAAATTGTAATTGTAATTGTATGTAAAATTCTAAAATTTTAATTGTATGTGAAATTGTAAAATTGTAATTCTAATTCTAATTGTATGTAAAATATTTGTCAAATTTTAATTGTATTAATCTGAAATGATTGTAATTGTAAAATTGCAATTGTAATTGTAACTGTATGTAAAATTCTAAAATTTTAATTTTAATTCTAATTCTAATTGTATGTAAAATATTTCAAAATTTTAATTGTATTAATGTGAAATGATTTTATAAAAATTTGTAAATTTGTAAATTTGTAAAATTTTAAATAATTGTAAAATAATAAATCTGGAATAATATGATTTTTTATAACATAATAAAGTTTAGAAAATAATGCAAATAAATTCATGTACTTTAGAATTATCATTATTTTATTACGATCTTACATACAAAAAAAAGAACTTTATACAATACGCCATTGTTTTTGAGATCAACATAATTGCAAATTATCAAGTGAAATATTGATTTTAACATTAACACAATGAAAATTACCAATTAATTCAAAATACATATTTATATAATGTTTCGAAAAACCCATCTTAAAAAGTATAAATCTTGATGAAATGATGATCACCCTCATTAACTTCAAGCTCACATGGCATGATAACACTATTTTTCTCAAAAATATGTTTTGATCTAGGGTCATGCCTCAATACGAGCCACCAATCCCTATCCAACACATCTGGGTAAAAAAACACTTGGTTCTAGTGTTTGGGGAAAACATAGGGCTCCTTAGCTTCATCCCACATATTTCTAGAGTTGATACATATCAACCTACTATCGTGATATTCCTTTAGATTATTCCAATCAAAGGTGTCCCACCACTTGCACCTAAAAATAACACATTGGAAAGAAGAGAAATCCACTTCAATGATCTCTTGTATCTTTCCAACGTAACCTAATGTCCCTCGTACTAGGTTTTGATCACGGTGGTTAGATCGACTGGATCGATTGAGCTCAACTTCCACTGCACAGTCTTGTGTGATGTTTCCAGCATCGACATTTTATGTGAGAAAATGGTGTCCATATGCCCACATAGATGGAAACAAATGCACATATTATAAAAAAATTAAAAAATCATAGTGTCATGTGTCTTATAATAACCCAATAGTTAAAATATGAAATATAGATGTAATTACATTTGAAAGGTGCATTATTAAGTTTCAAATGTACATATAAATTAAATAGATTATTACCGAGTTGTTGCACCCAATCCCTACATTTAGCACATCCTCTTCAACACGTAGGTAACGACCGGTTACACCATATTTCTCTCTGACTTGGTCAGCAACCCAACTATTGGGGCATATTTTTGGCATATTTTATTTTAAATGATTGGGATAAGGCACACTTCTACCATTCAACTGTCTAACTTCTTTCCTGTCACTATCCCATTTCATCCTCTTTTGTTTGTACAATGCGACACATGATTGTGTCACTTCAAAATTGTAAAGAATGAATTTATTGATTGCGTCCATTTCTGCATTCGTTGATTATGTCCATTTCTGCATGCATGGAGATGACTGGAACACCCTAGAGACTATGATGCGTCTTGAGAGTCTGCGGATTGGCCAAGGAACCAGTGGCAGGGAGGTTTTTCTGACCTCTAATGAGATCGCGAGCGAGCAGACGTAAGGCTCTCAGCTGGTCTGAGGTGACCTCATAGTAGGGTGGGCCCTCCTCTAGGGAATTTTCAAGAGGTGGAGGACCAATATTTTCATATATGATTTCCCCCTACATGGTTTGGAAAGGGATGTTACTTGCATCATTGGAGCTTTCCATTCAGGCCCTCCTTCTAGTGCCAAATATGTTGACGGGAAAAAAATCCCGACCAACAGTAAGGGGATCTCGCTGGTATAAAGTCCCAACTAGAATCTAGACCATTTGTGATAGGGATCCCGTCCAAGGTGTAGGTCCGGCTACCGTTAAATATTCCTTTCTTGAATGGAGGTGTGTCTCATGGACAAGAGGATGCACGGCTACTCGAATGATATGGAAAAAATGGTCGATGAGTTCTCCTGAAAATGAAACATTATAAATAGAAAAATGAGATTCAAAGAATGCATCCAAAGGAAATGTTGTTAGCAACACATCATTAGGATCATGCTCATAAAGAAGCTTTCTTGACCAAAAAAGAAACAGTTCTCTATGATCGAAACACCCTTCAATTCCTTAAGTGTTTTCCGAAAGATCAAAATGATATCGAAAACTAAGTTATTAAAACATCCCTGAGCAAAAACATCCACATATCATTGACACATCCAAAGAGCTTAAATGTACAAATGATATGAACAGAAAACACAGACTAGTTAGTTATAAAAGATAGAAAATACGTAAAGACATAATATTGATAATGCTAACACACATGATCTTTCATCAAATCCAGTAGTGGAGTCAAAACATTGGTTTGTATTCATTCTTGGAATCATGTATTCAATGCAATACAATTATCTCCTCTCCTTTTGGAGTCCCCAAAAAGGTCCCTTTACATTGTCCCTGGAGGGAGTACTTATAGAACAAAAAGTGACCTTTGGGTGGCCCTGATCCTTTCATCTTCTTGAATATTGGTATGGCCTGCGACCCAGGTGACGTTGCGACCTATGACTTGGTCCTATTTGCGACTTACGATTGCGCCCTGTTCGTGACCTGCGACCTGTATTCTATTCGCAACCTGCGACCTATAACACAATTCATTTTCAAGGGAGCAACTATGTGATGAAAAGGCCTGAGACTTCTATCTGTTGATTTTCCCTGAGATAATTGTGCCAGGCCTGATAGTCTGCAGCCATTGGAGTGACCTGAGGTGTGTCTTCTCCTAACCTGTGAAAAAACTCAAGAGCGTTTGGAATCAAAGTGCGCCTCTTCACGGAGATTTGATTGGATTGGGAGGCTAGCTTGGTGTAGATCCAAAATGGTGCGATGATGAAGTGATCAATGTTCTCCTTTGAGGCTGGAAGGTCCTTGGACGCAGCTTCTTGCCTGATGGGTTCCATAAATGCTTGGATGTCTTGGGTCACTTCCTCCCTTGTCTTTTATGTGTCCAATTCCCCCAAGGAAGTAATGTTATGTACCTCCGCCATCGAATCGATGCCACTGATTAGGTGTTCATAGGCAGACATCACCTTTTCAACATCCTTTACAAGCTTATCCTTGGATTTTATTTTCATTCATATCTATACTTTTTCGTTCTGCATGCAGATCCAATCCTTCTTTGGCAAGGTGTCGGGAGCCTGTGGTACCTTTTAGACCATTCAAGCATATTGTCTAGTGCCTTAGAGGCTTATTTTAGTTGTGTAGTCTTCTTCTTAGTCTCTACCTAAGCCATTAGTAACGGGGAAACCGTTTTGTTTTATAGTGACCATCTCCTCATATACCTTCTACATGGAAGTCTCCAAAGTAACCAACTCCCCTTGAATGGTGGTTGGTAACCTGTTGGCCTGGGTGGTTGTGAGTTGGAGCCTTTTATTTTCTACTCCCAATGCCTTCTTTTCCTTTTCAACCTGAGCTACCTTCTGCTCGGAAGCCTGGAGTCTGTTTTGCAAGGACAAGATCTCCTTTCTCATCTTGCTAACATTTTCCTCTATAGCTGCTACAAAAGCGGTTCCCACTAATGTTATCATGATGGGATTATTCCTAGTGCCCAGGACTATGTCCTTTTCCGTGGTCGTTGTGAGGGGCTCGACTGGATTCTATGCAAGGCACCTTCTCCTCTCTTGTCTGATCTTATGTGTGAACTGGTCGTAAGACAGTGTTGTCAGGTCTAATACATCATCTTCCTTTTCTTCTGTGATGCCAAGTTCTGAGAGTGGGATTTGTACACCCGTCATGGGAGTTGCCAGGGGTACCTCATTATGGGGTAGATCTACTTGTTCCCCATACTTCTAGAGTGGTGTCTTGCTTCCCTCTGCTTACTTGGATGAGTCTTCTTGCAGATTCTGAGCTTCTTCTTCCTTTCTCCTCCTTTCGACATCTTCTTTATCTTGTTCCTCTTTCAATCTTCACTCAGCATCCTTCTTTTGTCGTTCTTCTTCTTCCTCATTCTTGCGTTCTTCTTCCTCCTTCTTCTTTCATTCTTTTTCCTCCTTCTTCTTGCAGGCCTCTTCTGCCTACTTCTTCTTTCATTCCTTGTTTTGCTGCTTTTTTTGTTGTTCTTCAACCTGCTTCTTTCTCTTACCTTCTTCCTGTTATCATGCCAAGGTATCTTGGGTCCTTTTGAGTTCTGCCTCTCTCATCTTCTTCTCAGCCTCTTGCTATGCCTTGGCCTCTTTGTCTCTTCTTTCCTGTTGCTCTTTAGAAAGACAACTACTTGTAGTATTCTTTGGCTTTTTAGCTTTTGAAAATGAATCTCCTCCTACCGCGTCGTTTCTTTTCAGCATGTCAACCCTTTCTTCTAACGTTTGGTCATCCCAACCCTCTTGATCCCCACTCAGGTTAGCTAATTCTTCTAGCGCATCTTCCCTGTCTTTTTTGTACCAGTTTCTAACTTGTTCCTCAATAGGGAATTCTGTGTGTTGGTATTTCCAATTGAACTTGGCCTGTTTGCAGTGTGTAGGGACGATCCTTTCAGGATCATATAATCTATGGGCGAGGGTTACGAAATGAAAAACTTTGATTTCCTCTGCCTATGCTTCTACTTCTTTGAAATCCTTAATAGTGTAGGCACCAATAGTAAGCGGGAGAGTAGGCTATGGATTCTTTTTGCCTTTGTTGAGGACCTTGTTGAACCCGCTCGACATTTGGTAGCACACCTCTTGTAGCAGTAGTTTATCAGTGACACACTTGGGTAGAGTGTGAGGTGCCTTGAATGATTTGAAGACCCTTATAAAGGTGCTCTCTGTAATGGGAAACCAGTTGGCTACCTGGGTTCTGTTTCCATAGCCCGCCTGGACATGCAAGCGGCATCTTAACCGAAAATATTCCTGTAGAGTGTGGGGATGAAATTGTGTGAGATGGATTCCATATCTTTCTTGTACCTGGAAGCCCAGAATACATTCATATCATTCTGAATGGGCCCACCGTGCTTCACATTCGAGTTATGCGATCATCCCTCTAAATAGAATCTCGCTCACACTGCATCTAAGAGGTAAGAGGTCATGTATAATTTTGATGTGCATCCCTCTTCCAGTGCTTTTGTCACTGATATGTTTTCTCTAAGGGTCGATACTACCAGGTAAGCCCACTTGCAATGGGTGTTGTAGGAGGTGATTTCAGACATGAGTGGGATCCAAGCCCCATTGAAGGTAGTGGCGTCCTACCGGCTGTAAATTCTGCACATCATTGCTGCAACAAGCTTATAGACCTTCTTAAGGTCATCTGTTTTACACTCCTGATCCTTATTTTCCTTAAACTTCTTGGGGTCCTTCCACCAGCCCTTCAAGATTTCTGGCACTGGTACTTCATGTGTGGCGACCCAATCAGTATTGAAGGATTCTTCCTTAGCAGGGAGTGCATAGTATACTCTTTTTCGATGCCTTGGATCAGGTAAAGGGACTCCTTATTTCCCTTTGACTTGATTGTTTCTCAGCTCCAACTCCTTACAGCATGATCGAGATCCGTATACTTGATGGTCCAGTGATGCAACAGGTTGGACCGGTGATTCTCGGGTGTGTGTGAGATGTTTCAACCCTCATGAGGGGGTGGCCCTATAGGTAGCCCCCCACATGCCCAGATGACCTCTTCATTCCAGCCTTCGATGCAAGTCCATATATTTGATGATGTTGGCCTTAGCCGCTTGCAGCGCCTTTTCAATTGCATGTATCAGTCAGATTTTCAGAGCCCTTTCCTGTTTACAGGGGCATCTGGGTTGTATTTGTATCTCATGTACTCAGACATTATTGTATAAGTCTTGGTTGTTATCCCAGGCACAATATGTATGTGGGATTCATTACCATGTTTTAATCTGGCTCATGTTTATGCCAGCATGTACTTTATAGTTCAATCCTTTGTTTAATGGATGCATTATTCTTTGTACTTTGTCTCGGCGGCCATAGGTATGCCTCCATCGCTACCTATAGCACAGGTAATCACTCATAAAAGATACTTGTCGCACCTATAATTCTCGCCTCCTCAGGGTCTATTCCTCTCAGCACTTTGGTCTACCTTATATTTCTCTCTCTTTGACTTCCCCTTTGGTGTCTAGTGATTAAGTTCTTACAACGTACTTTGGTCATACGATTAGCTCCTAAAGCTCACACGCTGGGGGGAAATCTGTTACACCATTTTTTGGTCATCTAACCTATTATTATTAGATAGACCTAAGTACACCATGTAAGACCAATTTTACCCTAAGTAAAATTTCTTTCACCATGAAAAATAACTTAGTAAGCCACCTTTATTAATTTTTTTATGGTCTAAACAGGAAACCCCGTGAGGAAATATTAAAGAAATATACATTTTTTTTATTTTCCTCAAGGAATAATTAGTTAAACAATATTTTAATTAATATTCTTGGTTATATTTAACTCAAAATAGGGAAATAATTAAATAAATCATTATTTATTTTATTATTACTCAACCATATCCTTAAAATACTAAATAAATCATTTATTTATTGATTATTTACAAATAAAGGGATTTGACCCAAGTCAAATTATTTTTCCCTCCAACAAATATAATAAAATATTCCATAAAAGTTGGAACTTGATTTGGTTAATAATATTTTAATTATGCACCAATATCTAGACTAACTCAATATTTTTTTATAAATAGAAGGGTTTTTCCATTCATTCACTACCTTTTGTTGCCTAAAGATCACTCTAGATCTATACTTTTGGTCTGACTTTGACCCACCATCATTGTCATATTTTGCTACCACTTTCTTGTGAGCTCCCTTTGAGTTCCACTTTTTGTCTGTGTTTTATACACCATCAAGAGAGAGGGGTTTTAGATCTGAAGTGTTGAGGACTTACAAGAACCCATCCCATTGAGGAGTAATAGTAACATCCTTATATGTTTCCTCCCAGGTGCCCTTAATACAAAATTCATTCAACATATTCTTGTCTTGTCTATTGGATGCATGGAGTAAATCTTGTTTTTATTTACTGCTTAATGTCTTTTAATGCATATATCTATATTTTTGGAGCATTTATCTTGATCACCTAATTGCAGATCTAAGAATATTGGCAGCCATCTTTGTTGTTAGGGTTTTTTGTTAAGCATAGCTAAAGTGGTCTTTTTTCGTACACTTGCAATTAATATTCATACTAACAACAGCCTTAGATAGATTTTGTGCACATGCACAAGGGAGAGTCAACTTCCCTTTTTATTTAGAGCTTTTTTGTTTATTTTTTGAGAGGTTTCTAGAGACGAGGCCTACTTTTGCTCGGTAGCCTCGCAGGCTGATGCTAGATGCATGGATGCACGTGTGGGGACATATGATGCCCAAGAGGGATGAGACTGAGTTTTACGCGAGGATGTCACATGATGCACTGGAGTTGCTAGCCAGTGTTGACGAGCATCCCTTTGTCATGGTCCCCTGTCCTTATGCTAGTTTGGATGGGCAAGGGTGTGCCAACATCCTCTTCACAAATGATGAGCTGCCATATGATAGAGGTAATATTAATATTTTATTTAAATTTATTCTAACATGTTCTTTAACTTATTTTTATTAAATTGTGTAATGAAATTGTCTAATTATTATTGTGTACTTGTATATATTTTGCAGACATTGGGTCTTTTGATGGCGAGGACATGCCAGTGCCACCAAATGATCTAGGTGTGGATCCTGATCAAGATATAGCAGATGTCGAGGATCATGAGGTCGGTGCAGAGAGACCTGATACTACTGGTGTGTTAGTACTGCATTTTTCTAGGTGCGGTAGGCTTGATAGTAGAATGAGGATGGATTTGGGCGACCAACTCTGTACATTTTTTTGTTGAGGCGGGATTCAGGCCCGCTACAGTGAGAGACATACAAGCCGATGGTAGGCTGGTACATATGTGGAAAGGCATGTCATGTGACATGTATAGCCTAATGCAGCATGTAGTAGGAGCTACAACCTTAGTTACGCGGTTGAGGAGGGCTCTTGCACGTTATAGGCGTGGTCGAGATGCAACACATGATCGATAGTCCGCGAGAAGCAATGCATCATCTGATGATCACAATCAGGGGAGTGATCATCGTTCACCTTGCGCCATGCCAGATGAGGAGGCTCCACTAGCATCAACTAGAAATCATCATGGAGAGCAGGTTGGACCATCGATCACGTCGAGTTAGTAGCCTGCAGCATCCCACATTACTCATGATCATGAGCAGGCTGGACCATCAACCATGTCAAGTCATCACGATGAGAAACCGACAGTTGATCCTAATCAGAAAGAGGCACCAATACCACATCAACAGGCACGTGATGATCAACATGTATCTGAGCTTTTCGAGGTTGCACCATTGACTGAGCAGGCCTTGACTAGTACTGCTATTGATGATGTACCCTCAGTTGATATATGACATTTATATTAAAGTTGTATATTTTTGACATTATATATATATATATATATATATATATATATATATAATGTCAAAAATATACAATTGTAATATAAATGTCATATATTAGCTGATGGTCCATGTATTTTATGTTCATGTTGCAGTTGTACTGAATTTACATGTTGGTGATCATCGTGACGTGTATATTGTTAGGTCATGTTAGATATGCTCATTTATTGTGCAGCTTGCAGATAGATACAGTGGGTGAAAATGTGAAGTTGGGTAACACTTTTTTCCCTTTTTTGAGAAAAAAAAAATATTTTTTTTCTGTTCTTCAAATTTCTGCAAGCCAAAACAATTTTTCTATTTAGAATTTCACTTTGCGATAAAAATAAAAGTTGTCAGAAATTTTATTAGCTTTCTATTACTTATTTTTTGGAATTTTTTTATACACATTTGATATGTCAAATTATCATTTCTTTGAGTTTTTTCTTTTTAACAATCAAAGGATTCATAAGAAGTCATGTTAATACGCACTGGTGTATTCTTTAAAACTTTGTGTTTTTGAGAAACAAAATGTGTTACAAAATTCTAGACAGAGTCTACTTTGGTATTGTTATATTTAAAAAACCAACTAATGCATATCATAATTACTAGAATTCTTTGGACTGATCCAATATGAAAAAAATGCATATTTTGAATATATTTCGCGACACACGAAATTTCTCAACATATAAGTTATAAACTAAAAATCTAAAAACTACCCATTACAGACGACAGACCAATGTAATGTACCATAATTTTTTCAAATTTTTTTACAGTGTATTTTGGAAGATACAGAATATTGATTTCACTGAATTATAATGACCTTCAAAAATTGTTTTCACCTATTTTATTACAAAATTAATTAAATTTAGTAAATATTTCTGAAATTCCATAAAATTTATATTTCCTGAAAGTAGATTGAATTCTGAAAATGCTTGTCTTGGTTCCGATATTCAATTAAGAATGTTTCATGGAGTTTAATCAGGCCAAAGTTGAAGATATGCTTTTAGAGTTTGGATTTGTGTACGGACGTGTTAGTTCGACCAAACTTGTAAAAAAGTTTGGTTGAATTATTTTTTGCGTCGACGGCCTGTCAAGTCTAATGACACAAAAGTTCGGCCAAATTTAATATAAAAGTTCGACCGAACATTTACTTGACTTTCCGTCGGCCGGAAAAATACAACGAAGCCCCTCCAAAAAAAGAATTTCACGGCAATATAAATTGAAGTAAAAGCATTCATTATTTTCACATAATTTCACACATTTCTTCATTTGGTCTGATTTTGCAAAGTCTAATTTTGCAAAGGATTGTTTTGGATTTAAGGACTTTTCTTGGAGGTACATTCAAAGGACATTTTTGCAAAGGATTGTTTTGGGTTTAAGGACTTTTCTTGGAGGTACATTCAAAGGACATTTTTGCAAAGGATTGTTTTGGGTTTAAGGAATTTTCTTGGAATTACATTCAAAGGAAATTTTTGCAAATGATTGTTTTGGGTTTAAGGACTTTTCTTGGAGGTACATTCAGAGGACATTTCTTGGAGGTATGTGATACATTTTTTTGGACGTTTTTTGGGCTTCATTTTTTTTAAAGTTATTTTGTTTTTAAAGGTTTTGGGCTTAATTTTCATTGTTTTTTTTTTAAGGTATTTTTTTATAGAAGTTTTGGGTTTAATTTCCATTGATTTTTTTTAAGTATTTTGTTTTTAGAATTTTTGGGGTTAATTTTCAAACGACATTTTTTTGGATGTGTTTTGTTTTTAGAGCTTTTTGGGCTTAATTTCCAAAAGACATTTTTGGTTTTGAGGTATTTTTTTTTTAGCAATTTTGGGCTTAATTTTCATTGTTTTTAGAGGTTTTGAGGTTAATTTTCAAAATACATTTTTTGGATGTATTTTTTTTTTAGAGGTTTTTGGGCTTAATTTCCAAAAGACATTTTTTTGACTTAATTTCAAAAGGAATCTTTTTAGGCTTAATATTCAAAGGAAATTTTTTGGAGGTATTTTTTAAAGTGATATTTTTTTAGAGGTTTTTATGAAATATTTTTTAAAGTGGCATTTTTTAAGAAGTTGGAATTAATTTTCAATGGACATTTTTTGGAGGTATTTTTTGAAGTGACATTTTTTTAGAGTGCATGTTTTGGGTTGAAGTAAATCTTTTATAATGATTTTTTAAAATGAGTTTTTGTCTAACTTTTTAAATGATTTTTTTTTGTAGGACTTGGAAGGAAATATTTTGAGCTTCGTTTCATTTTTATAAGACATTTTTTTCTCAGATTTTTTAAAGTAAGTGTTTTGGATTGAAGTATGTATTTTTTGCAAAAATTTTAAAATGAGTTTTTATTAAATTAAATATTTTGTGATGTTTTTTTTTATTGAGTTTTTTTCTAAATTTTTGAAGGAAATTTTTTGAGCTTCATACTCTATTATCATGGGAAATCGAAATAATTGCACGGGAAAATATGATCGAACAAGAGACCATGAGGAACGTAGAGAACAGGGGATAGAATCTCGCAAAATAAAGAGAGAAGCAATCTCAAATATTGAAAGGGAAAATCAACCTCTACTAGAATTTGAATCATGTATGTAAATGTAAATATTATGAATTTTATATTTAAAATTTTCCTAGTGTAAAATGTGTTTAAGCTTAATTTTTATTTGATAAATTATTTGAAAAATATTTTTCATTGTAAACAGAGAGAGCTATTCCTCAAAACATTGATGATGAGATACAAAAATTTTAAAGAGAAAGTGAAAGAGATATTGAACCAATGATTGAATATGGTTAAAATGTTGAAAGAAATTCAAGTGAAGAAATTGAATCACAAGGTATGTATATGTGTGTGTGTGTGTGTGTGTGTGTGTGTGTGTTGAACACATGCATGTATTATTGAAATTATACATATTTATTAATTTAGTTATTTATTTAATATGTAAACTTATTATGTACTATTCATTCAAATATGTACAGATGAAATCAATGTCGATGATGAGATGTTAGAAAATGTTGACGCTCACACATATGGAGATAAACGAGCTGACCATGTTATACGATATCGTGTTATACACATTTTTGATACGTACTTCATAAAGGAAAATGGATGGTTCAAGCCCAAATGTTGAAAGGTATCCTATCATTAAGGAAATTAAAAGAAGCTACGACTTTATTGGGTATTCAAAAATCAACAAAAGATAAAAAAATGAAGGAAAATGTGACACAAAATATAAATAATTCTATAAATTAAATTATAACATCTAGATAGAAAAATGTTTCATTTGTATGTAGAGAAATACATATGGCAGTGGTTTCATCAAGTACTAAAGAGAATCGCTTGGTAAAATCTATGGCACAAGCATTAGGAACCTCACGAAAAAATTTGCACAAACATCAGAAATTTCAGTTGCAAATAGATGTAAATGATGAACTCACTTTTGGAGAGCTATTTGTAGGCAACCATGCAAATATAGACTTAGATAAATGTTAAAAAAACAATATATGAATATTGGAAGAAAAATTCACGTGTTTCTCCGAATGCAAGGGATGTGATGCGAAGAAGAATAACACAAAATCAGTACGAAGAACATGAAAATCATTTCTTGGAAACCACTCAGATAGAGTTTTTCAACCATTTCAAAGAAGAGAATCGTGAAATTCATGTCTCAATCAATGCTTTTGTTCAACAAAAAGCATGGTATGTAAAACCTATCACTGTATGTGACACTTGTTGTTGTCGTTATCGTGTGGAATTTTAGTTATGTTATGACACATTCCTTAATTTTGGTAGAAAATTTTGGAAAGATTCACCTCCTCCTTCCACTATCCGTGATTTCATATATCTCAAATTCTATGTGAAAGAGAAAGCGATGAATTATTTTACAAGAAGAAATGTGTTGGTGATAAAAAATGTGATGATTGTGGAAATTTGACTAAATTTTAAAACAAATATCGTACTTATATAAATGATCAATCATTGTCCAACATGAAAGTGAAATGGAAGAGATATGAATATATCCATACATCTATTCAAGGTTCAAATAGTGCTAAAAGAATTGAATTACAAGAAGAATAAATTTTTGTGATAGATTTTTTGAGAAAGTTTGAGGCAGAAATTTATAAATACACCAAGAATTCCCATAGGGCTCAATGGAAAGACTTGAAATTCAAAAAATCCCGTGAATTTTTTCCACCAGTGACCATTTTTTCAGTAATTGATTTTAAAGAAAACTACACATTTGTTCCACAAAAGAAATTCAGAGTGAATACTATCATTCTAACCAAGTCTCCATGCTCATCCATATTCTATATAGACATGCTGAACAAAACGTCAATCATATAGAAAGCACTAGTGAAAATCGACATGTTATTAAATAATATCACTTTTATATCTGTGACGATCGTACACATGATACATATTTTGTACAAAGCTATTTTGGAAAGATTTATGACTCCTTGAAAAGTCGTGAAATAAAATTCAATGAACATTGGATATGGTCCGATGGATGTGCAGGTCAATTCAAATCTTCATGATCGTTATTTTGGTTGTGTTTTATTCATAAGAAAACTTTCATTAAACATTGTTGGAATTTCTTTGAGACTGGGCATGGAAAAGGAGAACATGACGGTGTAGGGGCATGCATAAAACGAGCACTTCGAAGATATCAAATGAAACCCTCTGCAAACCTACTTGTGGGCTCTAAAGAATTTTTTCAATGGTGCATCGCTGCTCTAAGCCATGAGACTAACCGATCAAGGGAAGTGTGAAGGTACATTCAATTTATTTTTTATTGGATATCCAATTTTAAACAGTGTACATTTATCACAATGATTATATTTGATGGTATTTTTATATCATATTTACATTCTTCTTTGAATTTTCCATATATAGGTTTTTTTGGCATATTGGGATCGAAGATGTAGATAGATCAATAGGAAATGACATTGAAACAATAAAAGGGACTCAAAAATTGCATTCAATTAAAAAAAAGTTGTCTACAAATGTGTTTGCATTGGATAAAACGAAATATTCTTGTTTTTGTCATGTTTGCATAGACAACACAGAATCCAATGACGTTTGTGAAAACAAAATGTATGTAAAATATTGGAAACATACAGAGCTAAATACAAAGGGGAAAATGTCTGTTGCAATATTTGAAGAAATGAAATCAAAGGAGACTACAATATCATCTAATGATGATCGAGTATTTGATCTTGTTAGAGAAGGTAACATTTGAATTTCTTTCAAATGATAAAGATCTAGAAATATATACTAAAATTATTTTAAAGTTAATTTTTCATGTTAATTATGATCTAAATTTAAATACATAAGTTTGTTAAGTTGTTTTATTGTGCAGGAGATGTTTTTGTTGTAATTGCACCTACTGACAACGATGAAAATGTGAAGTATTATTTGATGTGTTGCATTGAACGAAAGATGAAATTATTAGAAAAATATAATGATCACGGGTTTCCATGTGAAAGAGGATCTATTATACTGAAAGGTTATTTTTTCAGACAAACTAATCAAAGTGGGGATTTTGTTTACTTTGAACACTATGAACCTGATGTCATATGTTGTCAATGTAGTCACTTGGCATGTGCAGCACGCATAAAGTTGATAGAGGTTCAATCAAAGAAAAATCGAAAATTAAGAAATGGAAAATGTCAAAATCCGATCATGAACGGATCATTGAAGATGACATTCCATTGGAATTATTTTGATTGAACTTCCCAACAATTTCTTCTCTTTGGATTCATGTTTTAGAACTTCCATAACTCAACTAAAAATTGATTTTCCTTGTTATGTTATCTATGCAAGTTTTTTCACATGTACATTGTTTTGGTACATGCACACTAGTATCAACTGAAAGTAGCTTTTCTATACATGCATTGATGAAAAAATTTGCATGTATTGGATATATATATGTTCTAGAATGCAATTCACTGAAAGTAGATTTTCTATGTGCATTGATGAAAAATGTTGCAAGTACTGGATATATATGTTCTAGAAGTATTGGATATATATGTGTGTGTGTGTGTGTGTGTGTGTGTGTGTGTGTGTTATAGATAGAAATTAAAAGTAGAAAGAAGCTTTTCTAATGCATTAATGAAAAATGTTGCAAGTACGGATATATATGTTCTAGAATGCAATTAGCCCGAAAGTAGTTTTTCTATGTGCATTGATAAAATATTCACAATCTTAGATATATAGATATTAGAAGTGTAGTATCTTTTACATGTGCATTAAGAGTGAAAAATGTTGCATGTATTGGATATACATATACATATATATGTGTGTGTGTGTGTGTGTGTTTGTTTGAGAATGCAATTAACTGAAAGTAGATAATTATTGTCATTGATTTTATATGTTGAAGTACGAATATATCTATGTGCAGAATACGGTGAGTTCAAAGTAGCTTTTCTATGTGCATTGATGGGTAACTCCTTTAACCCAAGTTAAGCATGATATATAATGCAGGCCCTTTAGATACCAACTACTGTGATATTAAATAGTTGACTGTTAATAACGATGAAAAATGTTGCATGTATTGGATATACATATACATATATATGTGTGTGTGTGTGTGTGTGTTCGAAGTACAGTGCTTGAAAGTAGATAATTTCTATTGTCATTGATGAAAAATGTTGAAGTGTTTGGATATAATGTTCTAGAATGAAATTATGAGTTCAAGTAGCTTTTCTATGTCTTTTGATGGGTAACTCCAACCCGCAACCCAAGTTAACTGTGATATATATAATCTGGGCACACACGAATGCCACCTCTGCAATATTACGTGGACTGTTAATAACGTTATTGGTTGTCACACGTCGGATTTGTGGTTAATGTTGCAATAAAAGTCCTCGGGTTCGTAACCTCCGGGAGATTTTGTTACACCGCCATGTTGATTTGCATTTAATTCCTCAGTTAATACTCCAGCTCGATAGTGGTGTTACTCGTTTTTCTCGCCTTAGGTTTCAGTACCAATTCCTTTGGCAGTCATTTGCACTCGGTGCTGTGTTTTCGCGTGAAGTCTGGTTTCTCTGGTAACTTCTTGCTCGAAGTTCTGGCTCTCTCTGTAGCTGGTTTACAATGGCGACTGGCTATCGTTGTAAACCTCGTTCAACTGTTCCACTGCTCCGACAGGGTCAATCTTTTCCACAGTAACTGCTTGTCTCTTTGTTTTAAAATCACTGTTCTCACCGTTTTGGATCCCTTCTGCGTTTTACTTCCGCAACTAGTGATCTCGTTCCTCGACTGTGCACAGGTGTTTTCAACTGCAATGTTTCACAGGTTCCTTCGACTTCGTCCAGCGCTCAAACTGGTAAGCCGTTTCTCCTTGATTTATTTCCTTGTTTACTTTCTTCACACTCTGACCGTTTGGTTCCTCGCGAGCAGGTTTGGCCGGTTCTTTGCAAATGTTGTTCGCTCAGTCAAGATTTTATGTGTTTTATCTTCTCCGCAAGGTACAAGTTCAATACCCTCTCGTCGCTCTTTAGTTATAATGAATACAATCATATGGATAACTGAACTAACACCGTCTTCTGTCTTGTGCAGGTAACTTTATGTTTTCGACAGTCCAATGTCTGGGGTTGCCTTCGATCTTCGTTCTCCACGGGTAGAATCAACCCATGTCTCAGCTTTTGTTCTTCTGCTATAATTTGTCTAGGTTACACAGGCTTTATCACTCCACTATATCTTAGGGTTTGATTCGGTAACAACCTGGGGTTGCTACGTCTTCCTCTGCTCAATTTGTTTTCTCGGGTTTTGAAAGAACCTTGATGTAACTTAGTGACCGTGTAGCATTCGATTTTCTATTTCTTTAAGGGTTTCAGTTTAAAACCCCAACTGTAAACCTTTTAACTCGAATAGTTTTGTGCTTGTAATGTATTCAAGGAAACTATAATGACTGGACTGTAAATATGGCTGGTTAATCTATTCGGAAGAAATTCAATCATCTTTTATCAGTTTGCTCAGGAAATATATTGTTATAAAGATTGTTACCTGTAGATTTAAACTTTCTCCATGTATTTTGTTACTGCTCGCTTTCTGTTTCCGCGCATTCACTTTCATGAACGCTTGACTGTTTCTTTGTCAATCTGGAACGCCTGTCTTGTGAGAAATAACTCGTACTGATGGCTTGCCTGTACTACCACAACTATTCACGAAATAATATGACTGCTTGTCACTGTATGTTTAAATTAATAGATTGTCAACACAATTCGCATATTTCTGTAAACAAATTTTGTTACTCATAAGAAACAACAACACAGATGGTTTTCTTAATAATTGTACTGGTTGTTTTATTTCTCCTCTTTTTGACAGTTTGTAGAACCCTCGTAAAGTAACCCTCCTCTTCTTTTTGTAGCTCAGTGGAGGGTAAATTCGTTACCAGTTGGTAACTGCCCCACTGTCAGTTACACAGTTACACTTTACATATTATTTCTATTTTCATTTTATCACTAACGAAATTTAAAACAGCTAAATAACCCTACCATATTTTCTTAATAAAAATTAAAAACAAAAAGTCGGCTATACTAAAGCAAACCCCCCTACTGATAACTAATCCTCTAATTAAGAACAAACAAATTAAACATGGACAGGTTCAAAGACCTGTTAAAACAACACATCACCAAAAGACAGGAAAACCTGTTGTCTGTTTGCCTCCCTAGTCGGATGCTCCTGCATCAGGCTCCCGGGGTAGCAAAAAGTCATGGCTCCGCTCCATGAGATCATCCACTGAATAGCCAGCTTTCTGAATCTGTGCTGCGTCAAGCCAGGAACTATCCTCAATAGGACGGTTCTTCCACTTGACCAGGTACTGTAAATAGTCCTTCCTGTGTGTTCGTTTGGCTACTTGTGTGTCGAGGATACCCTCGATCTCAAGGGGCCGCGCTGCAGGCATCTGCTTTAACCAAAAATCCTCTTCAACTGGGGTGTTCCGTTCTGGCCTTGTTGCCTCTTCGTCTTCGGGACTGGCAGTGTAAGGAAACAAATCTGCCACATTAAAAATGGGCGAAATGCCTATTCCAGGTGGCAGCTGTATTTCATAGGCATTGGCAGAAAACTTGCGAAGAATTTTACAGGGACCAATCTTTTTAAACTTTAATTTGTTATACGCCCCTTTCGGAAAACGTTCCTTGCGCAAATGAGCAAGTACTTCGTCTCCAACATTGAACTGAACTTCTCGCCTTTTCAAATCTGCCTGTTGTTTGTATCTTTGACTGTTGTCCAGCAACTTCGATTTCACCTGCTCATGCAGATCACTCATTGCTTGAGCGAAATCTTCTCCATCTGCGCTTCTTTTCTCGAGCTTTCCCAAATCCCGCAGTTCATGCACTCCACGAGGATGCATGCCATACAGAACCTGAAAAGGACTGTATCCCGTACTGCGATTTGGAGAATCGTTGTATGCAAATTCTGCTTGGGCAAGTACGCGATCCCACATTCGCGAATTTTCTCCTATTAAGCTTCGTAGAAAGTTTCCCAAACTCCTATTCACCACCTTTGTTTGCCCATCGGTCTGTGGGTGATAAGCGGAGCTGAAATTCAACTGTGTGTCCAACTTTTTCCACAGGGTATGCCAGAAGTGTCCTGTGAATCGCACATCCCTGTCAGAAATAATGGATCTCGGTAAGCCATGCAGTCGAACAATTTCTGTGAAGAACAAGTGGGCTACGTGAGTAGCATCACTGGTTTTTCGACAGGGTATAAAATGCGCCATCTTTGAAAATCTATCCACTACCACCATTACTGAATCAAATCCTCGTTGTGTTCTAGGCAAACCCAGGACAAAGTCCAAACTGACTGAGTCCCACGGCCTACTCGGTATGGGCAATGGCGTATAGAGTCTTGCATTCTGGCTGTGACCTTTTGCCAACTGACACATTTTGCACCTGCTTACATACCTCTGCACATCTCGCCGCAACTTTGGCCAATAATAGAAATGCTCTATCTGGGATAATGTCTTGTCTATACCGAAATGTCTGGCTAGACCTCCGCTATGCTTCTCCCGAATAATGTTCTCCCGCATTGAACAATCGGGAATACACAACTGTCCTCCCCTAAACAACAGTCCTTCTTGCAGATTGTAGTCCAACCATGGACTATTATTTCGCAGCAAAGGGTTCTGACACGCCTCATGGGCCTCCTTAAAATCTGTATCTGTCTGTTATAGATCCTTCAAGTGCTCAAAACCCAGCACCTACACCGTACTCTCCTGCAAGAGCAAAGCTCTTCTGCTCAATGCATCTGCCACCTTGTTGGATTGCCCGCTAATATGCTTCAATACGAATGTAAAGCTTTGCAGATATTCCACCCACTCTGCATGCTTATGATTCAATTTATGCTGCTGCATAACATACTGTAAGGCAGAATTGTCAGAAAATAAAACAAACTCATCACCTAACAAATAGTGCCTCCAGTGCTTCAAAGCTTGAACGATCGCATAAAATTATTTGTCGTAAGACGAATACTTCTGCCTACTTTCGTTCAATTTCTCACTGAAATAAGCAACCGGTCTGTCCTCCTGGCTAAGTACTGCCCCAATGGCTGTACCGCTGGCATCACAACGAACTTGAAAAAGTTTGTTGAAATCCGGTAATCTCAAAATCGGCCTTTTAGTGATTTTTTTCTTCAAAGTCTCGAAACTGTTCTCTGCTGCCTCAGTCCAGCGAAAAGGCTGATTTTCCTTCTTAATTGTGTCCAACATGGGTGCACAGATCCCGCTAAAATCTCTGATAAACTTCCTGTAGAAGCTTGCTAAACCATGAAAGCTTCGAACCTCGAACAAATTCTTTGGGGATGGCCAGTTAACTATTGCTGCAATCTTTTCCGGATCCATCTTCAACTCGTTTTCTGCAATCTCAAAACC
Organism: Pinus albicaulis; assembly: GCA_034641835.2. Taxonomy (NCBI): domain Eukaryota; kingdom Viridiplantae; phylum Streptophyta; class Pinopsida; order Pinales; family Pinaceae; genus Pinus; species Pinus albicaulis. The sequence continues at coordinate 130,542 of JAXQQM020082216.1, forward strand.
CAGATAAACTAATTATTTTTGAAAAAAAGTACATTTCTTCAAATTTATCAGCAGCTTATTCTGCTGCAATCTTCTCAATACACTTCGTACATGTTGGAAGTGTTCCTCCTTCGTTCTGCTGAAAATCAAAATATCGTCCAAATAAACAATCACAGATTTCCCAATGAACTCCTTCAGCACTTCGTTCATCAGGCGCATAAAAGTACTAGGGGCGTTGCTCAGACCAAATGGCATCACCAGCCATTCGTACAGCCCTTCGTTCGTCTTGAAGGTTGTCTTCCATTCATCCCCCTCTCGGATTCTGATCTGATGGTACCCACTCTTCAAATCAATCTTTGAAAAATAAGCTGCCCCACTCAAACAGTCCATCATATCGTCCATTCTTGGTAACGGAAACCTATACCGGATAGTAATTTTATTAATAGCCTTTGAGTCTGTACACATCCGCCACTCGCCTCCTTTCTTCAGGGCCAAAACTGTCGGAACTGCACAGGGGCTCATGCTTTCTCTAATCAGCCCTTTATCCAGCAACTCCTGTACCTACTTCCTAATCTCCTCGTTGTCCTTAGGACTCATGCGATAGGCTGCTTTATTCGGTAGACTAGCTCCTGGTATAAAGTCAATACAATGACTGATACCTCTCTTGGGGGGCAGTTCATCCGGAAGATCGTCCACTATGATATCTCCAAAATCCTGCAACATATCCTGGATCTCCTCAGGTAAATCTGAAATCTTTGTGTGCAGTACCACTGTCTTTGGTCTCCTCACAACAGCAAAATTCACATCATTGTTTTCGATCTGTTTCAAAAACTCCTTTCCACCCATCAGCAACGCTTTTACTCCACTAGCTTCTGCTGTACTTTCCTCTTTGATGGGCACAAGCGTGTGCTTGACTCCATCTTTGACAAAATTATAACAGTTTGTCTTCCCGTCATGAGTTACTTTTCTGTCATACTGCCAGGGTCTTCCCAATAGAATATGACAGACATCCACCGGCATAACATCACAGATAATTTTGTCCTTATATCTGCCTATCTGGAACTCCACCTCGCACTGTTCATCAACTAACAGTTGATGTCCTTTCTGCAGCCACGACACTTTGTAGGGAGTGGGATGTTTCAGTCGTTTCAGTCCCAACTTCTCTACCATTTCTGTGGCCACCAAATTATCGGTGCTCCCGCTGTCAATGATCAGTTTGCAGCACTTACCCTGCGATTTGCAAACTGTCCGGAACAAGGCCTTTCTTTGGTCTGGTCCCACAATCTCCTTCGCTAGTTTTATCAACACTTTGTTCAGCACCAAGGCTTCCCCTGTCTCTGGTGTGTTTTCCACTTCCTGAGGCGGTGCTTCCGCTTCCTCAGGCTGAGCAACATAAGCTCCTCTCCCACCTGCTGGTTCATTTTCAGGACATTCATACGATTTGTGCCCCCACTTGTGGCACCTATAGCACTGGACAGCTCCTCTGCCCCGACCATTACCTCTCCCTCGCTGGTTTGGTCGTCCACCTCTAGTGCTATTGTCCTTTTCTGCTATTCCTGCAGATTTGGAACTGTTGCCTTCTTCATTGGAAACTGTACCTCTGCCTCTGCCAAAGGCCTTCCCCTTTCCTCTGCCAGATCCACCTCCTCTTCTGGCATTCTGCTTCCTGTTTATTTTCTCCTCTACCTTCAAGGCAAACTGGTATGCTTCATCTAAAGTTCTGGGTGAGAGAATACCGATTTCATCTAGTATCTCCCCTCTCAGCCCATTCACAAACCTTGCTGTTTTTTCAGGGGTATCTTCTATATACCCTGCCCGCAGATTCAACTTATAAAATTCTTCTATATATTCCTTGACCGTCATTCCCCTTTGCCTCAAGTTCTGTACTTGCCTGTACAACATAATTTGATAGTCTTTAGGCAGAAACTTCTCTTTCAGCTTTACCTCCATTCTGGCCCACTTCTTTATAGGTTGTTTATTTAGCCTTTTCCTTTCTGCCTGAACGCTGTCCCACCACAAGGACGCATGTCCTTTCAACTTGGTGGCAGCGAAATTCACCCTCTTGTCCTCACTGGTTTCTTCAAACTCAAAATATTTGTTTACTTCACCCAGCCAATCCAATAACACATCTGCCGACAAACTTCCGTCATAAGTGGAAAGTTCATGTTTTGGCTTATGACTGGATAACAAAACTGACCTCAATAATCTGAGTTCAGGTGTCACCCCTTCGAATTCATCTGCTGGTTCTGCAACCTCTTCATCACTGTCATCCGCAGGGTCTCTCCTCCCCCCAACTTCTACTCCTGCCAATATTTCATTCAAAATTTGAATCTCTTCTCGCAGTCCCTCTTCTGCTGCTCTTCGGACTACTCTTCCTCTTCCTCTTCCTCTTCTGCCAACTTCCATATTCTCGTGACCTCAAGCTTGCTCCGATACCACTTTGATGGGTAACTCCGACCCACAACCCAAGTTAACTGTGATATATATAATCTGGGAACACACGAATGCCAACTCTGCAATATTACGTGGACTGTTGATAACGTTATTGGTTGTCACACGTCGGATTTGTGGTTAGTGTTGCAATAAAAGTCCTCGGGTTCATAACCTCCGTGAGATTTTGTTACACCGCCATGTTGATCTGCATTTAATTCATCAGTTAATACTCCAGCTCGATAGTGGTGTTACTCGTTTTTCTCGCCTTAGGTTTCGGTACTAATTCCTTTGGCGGTCATTTGCACTCGGTGCTGTGTTTCCGCGTGAAGTTTGGTTTCTCTGGTAACTTCTTGCTCGAAGTCCTGGCTCTCTCTGTAGCTGGTTTACAATGGCGACCGGCTATCGTTGTAAACCTCGTTCAACTGTTCCGCTACTCCGACAGGGTCAATCTTTTCCACAGTAACTGCTTGTCTCTTTGTTTTAAATTCATTGTTCTCACTGTTTTGGATCCCTTCTGCATTTTACTTCCGCGACTAGTGATCTCGTTCCTCGACTGTGCACAGGTGTTTTCAGCCCCACCCAATGTTTCACGAGTTCCTTCGACTTAGAGCTAGAACTCAAGCCCAGTCGTCGTTTCTCCTTGATTTAATTCCTTGTTCACATTCTTCACACTCTGACCGTTTGGGTCCTTGTGAGCAGGTCTGGCCGATTCTTTGCAAATGCTGTTCGCTCGGTCAAGATTTTATGTGTTCTGTCTTCTCCGCAAGGTATAGGTTCAATACCCTCTAATCTCTCTTTAGTTATAATGAATACAATCATATGGATAACTGAACTGACATAGTCTTTTTTCCTGTGTACGTAACTTTATGTTCTCGACAATCCAATGTCCAGGGTTGCCTTCACTCTTTGTTCTCCATGGGTAGAATCAACCCATGTTTCAGCTTTTGTTCTTTTGCTATAGTTTTTCTAGGTTACACAGGCTTTTTCACTCTACTATATCTTAGGTTTTCTTTCAGTAACAACCTGGGGTTGCTACGTCTTCCTCTGCTCAATTTGTTTTCTTGGGTTTTGAAAGAACCTCGACTGTAACTTAGTGACCGTATAGCATTCGACTTTCTGTTTCCTTAAGGGTTTCGGTTTAAAACCCCAACTGTAAATATTTTAACTCGAATAGTTTTGTGCTTGTAATGTATTCAAGAAAACTATAATGACTGGACTGTAAATATGGTTGGTTAATCTATTCGGAAGAATTTCAATCGTCTTTTATCAATTTGCTTAGAAAATATATTGTTATAAATATTGTTACCTATAGATTTAAACTTTCTCCATGTATTTCGTTACTGCTCGCTTTTTGTTTCCACGCATTCACTTTCATGAATGCTTGACTGCTTCTTTGTCAATTTGGAACGCCTGTCTTGTGAGAAACAAATCGTACTGATGGCTTGCCTATACTACCACAGCTATTCACTAAATAATATGACTTCTTGTCACTATATGTTTAAATTAATAGATTGTCAGCGCAATTCTCATCTTTCTGTAAACAAATTTTTGTATTATTTGTTTTATTTCTCCTCTTTTTGACAGTTTGCAGAACCCCCGTAAAGTACCCCTCCTCTTCTTTTTGTAGCTCGGTGGAGGGTAAATTCGTTACCAGTTGGTAACTGCCCCACTGTCAGTTACACAGTTACACTTTACATATTATTTCTATTTTCATTTTATCACTAATGAAATTTAAAACAGCCAAATAATCCTACCATAGTTTATTAATAAAATTAAAAACAAAAAGTCGGCTATACTAAAGAAAAACCCCCTACTTATAACTAATCCTCTAATAAAAAACAGACAAATTAAACATGTACAGGTTCAAAGACCTGTAAAACAACACATCACCGAAAAAAACAGGAAAACCTGTTGATTGTTTGTCTCCCTAGTCGGATGCTCCTGCATCAAAAAACATTAGAGCCATTATAGTTCAATCCAAACCAAAATCGTTTCAAATACTAAAAACATTCAGTGAATGCTAACATAAACACAATGTCTAAAGATTCACAAACACATCAAAACACAGGAAAACCTCGTTGTCCTGCTTGCCTCCTAATGGATGCTCCCCGCATCATCTTTATTCTCTCCCCCTCTCTCTCCCCCTCCAACTCCATCTCTCTCTCTCTCTCTATCTCTCCTCTTTGTCTTCCCCCCTCTCCCACCTCCCTCTCTCTCTCCCCCATCTCTCTCTCTCTCTCTCTCTCTCTCTCTCCCCCTCCCTCTCCAGCTTTGTCACTATCTCCCTCCCTCTCTCTCTCCTTGCCTCTCACCCCCTTCTCTCTCTCTTAAATTTGATTCCATGATATTGTGTTTAAGAAAGTATCTAAATTAAAATATTCAATTGGTTGTAAAATATTAAACCTATATTTTGGATCAAGCATGTCAAAGAAAATACAATAATGAAAAACTTACAACAATCATGCACTATCTTTCCTCTATTATTGTTAGTACTAACAATTTGCTCGCTCTCATTGCTTGGATCCTTCGTTAAAATGGATCTATGCTAGTTCTTAATAATATTATTTTATATTATATAAATTTCACATCTTTATATTTAAAAGTATTCTCTTTTTTTTTTAATTTTATTAAAACCTTGATTTAATTTCTATGGGAATCTTTGTAGTAGTGATAAATGGTTTAAATATATCTCAATAGTAATTATAATATTTTCCCTTTTAGTTTTAATTAAAAAAATGTTATAAAATTAAATTAAAATAAAATATTTATAAAATATTTCGATTGTGAAATAAGTTATGTTTTTTTGGACATGTCGTTAACAAGGCTATTTACATGCTAATAATATCCATGATAAAGTGGGTTGAATATCCATGGTTAATGTGAAACATTTACACCTACATACACACCACCAACATTGACATTAGATTAAATTTGTTAAATGTTAGGCCCAATATTAAATTTTAAATTTGTTAAATGTTAGGCCCATATTAAATTTGTTAAATGTTAAACATTTACGGCAACTCCTGTAGCTCAAATCTATAGGAAGTAATTTTTTAATATTTTATCATTTGATATTTTGGTTAGAAGATAGGTTAAACATTTTATTATTTATATTTTATTTATTTATTATGTTGATAATTTTATTTATATTAAGTTAAAGTATATTTTACAATTGTTTATAATGTCAGAGATTTTTAGAATGAAATTGTATTATGATTTGTGTCCAATGTTTAGGGTTGACACTCCACCCAACATCAAGAGTTATATTAAATTTAAAATTGATATAAAATGCATTAAAATAATAAAAATATATAACTAAAATAAAATATTCATAATACAGTAAAATTTTAAAGGAGAATTTTAAAATTGTTAAAATAGAAAAATAAAATAAAATAAATTAATTTCATTTATATTTATTTTGAGTTGAGTTTGATTGATAAATTAGAATTAAATAAGACTTTAAATTAAAATAAAGATAAGAGGTTAAACAAATTGGAAAATGTTGGGTGGGGAATTAAAATACTTTGGGATGAAAGAATTTGTTAATTTTGTGATACTAAGAGGGTTGAATATGACAAACACTTTCTCTTGGATTGTGGCGCCACACTAAGAACGTTTTGCACTTGGTCAGTCAACAATAAAATATTAAAAAATCTTAATTTATCTTCATGGATGTTTAACATCATAATCAATCAACCAAAATAATCTAGCTTACACAGAAATTTATCAAATAAACTTCATTGTTAAATTAGGAATAAAATAGGATTTTGAAATATAGAGAAGAGTTCAAACAAATTAGAAAAAGAAAAAGAAAAAGATAAATATCAAAATAATTTTTTTTTCAAGTAGAAAAAACACTGGTTATATAATATCAAGTTCAATACTATAAGAAATATCCATACATTCGTAGGTTTCACAGTATACCTGCCTTCATTGCCATTCAAAACATTTAAAAATGCAACCAGATTTACTTAACAAAACTGCCACAATCCCCCTACAGATTATACTTACAAAAAATGTCTTTTTCCTAGCAGATCTGATGAAGGTTATCATCCCCCAAAGCCAAAATACCAAAAATACATCTTGGTCAAAAACATCTAAAGGATCATTCTAAAAAAGAGTAGAATTCAGTTAAAGATTGGACTTAGAATCCTCTGTCGCTCGTTACTTCCCTCTGAAAACCATCAAAATCTCTATCCTCTTCATAACCACAGAGAAAATGCTAACTCTCATTTTGAAAAAAAAAAACTCATGGGAATACAGAAACGACCATTATCATCCGACAAGATCACAGAGGAAAAACATCAAAAGTAACCCGTTTGTTAATAGAAAAAACAACTGACTATATTAACCCTCATATTTATGAGAATTGGACCATACTTGTGGCTCTCTCCCTATCCGATAAAAACAGTTCATAAAAAATTAGACCAAAAACCCCCTCCGAGCCTTTTTTTGAGAGCCTATCTGCCTGAGAGTTCTTCTCACGATAAACGTGATTAAAGTGTAGTGTGATGAAAGAATTCCTTAACCTGTTGATGCGATCAAGCCATGATGTGAGATGTCCCGTAGAGAGCTTGTTGTCTTTATTGAGATGATCTATTAGCACCTTCGAATCCCCATATACCCATAATTCCTCAATACATAGATGTGAAGCGAACTAGAGTAAACCCCACAAAGCGAGGATTTGAGCTCTCATATTAGTCCCATTTCCACCGTGCTAATATATTTTATAATGACACTCAAGGTTGAGCATCAATCAAGCCCACACCCACGACTAGATTGCTGGGATGCTCCGTCAAAAAACCCCGCCAGATAGGTAATTTATACAGGTCTCATCCTCCTAGAAAGATCCCCCGGAGGTTTCATGATGGTTCTAAGTCTTTCCCAGTACTGAATAATAATGGATGATTTTCCCCCTGGGTAGCTCGCCACCCATTAAAAATCCACTTATTGCGATCACACCAAATGGCCTAGTGGTATAATGCTGGGATATTCCTGAAATTTATATTCTTCATGTTCCACCATGAAATAAAAACCTTAGTATTCTCAAAGACAGGGAACTGCGTCTTAAAAAAGTCACAAATCAGATTGTACCTTCCTTGCGTATATGCATTTTTAAAAAAGGTGATTGTTGTCTTCATCCTCTAGAAAACACATTCTACAAATACCCGGACCACACAATCCCCTCCTCTTAAGATTTCCCCAAGTCAGATTCTTATTCATCACTACCAGCCATAAGAATATTTTCATCTTGAGTGGCGAAGAGCTTTCCCACAATCCCTTGATAGAATCAGGAACCGGACTTAGGAATTTTTGCCTACTCAAATCATTATAAATTGCACCCACCAACACCATGCCATCCTTCTTTGGGCCATTCCAATCCACCTTGTCCCCTCCATGATTCCAGAGAAGTCCTTTACTCCTAAGATCCTCTGAATAGATCTCCCAGTCCCCCCTCAACCAATTTGGCAACTTTAATTCCTCCCCCGACGCCCAAACAGGGATACCATTTTCAAGCTTTTTAATAACTTATTTCAAAAAGAAATAACCCCTGCCATTGAAATAGCAGAGAAGTTGATTGCTGCAATGGGAAATCCCATCATCCCCAAACAGACTAAACATCCAATCAAAATTCTACCAATAAATATCAAAATAATTAAGCTATTAAACTAAAGAAGGGGAAAAAATATTTAAAAAACAAAAAAAATAAAAATAATTAAAAAGTTAATATAAAAGAAAAGGGAGATGAAATTTAGTCGATTCATGAATGACAAATAATATGCATCCAAAGTATCTTACCATGTATCATCTTCCATATTCAAATTGTTTAATTTTTATTTTATTTTATTATTATAACACTTTTATTTAAAAAATTTATTAATATAACCATAATTTTAAATTTTAAAAAAATACGCATCATCAATATTGGACATTTATAATTAATTGAATAGATTGTACAAAATTAACATTTATATTTAAAATAAATCCTACAAGAATTGAAAATTGTCAAAATTCTGCATATACATATATAAAAAGTGAAATACATATATAAAAAGTGAATATTTTAATATTTTCCTATAATATCTGTTGATTCCCTTTTAAGGCACTTTATTTTTGAACGGCCAAATCCGCAGCACTTTATATATCTTTTTAACACTCTGATTTTCACAGCCCCGTCGCTATCCATTTTCTATCATTTGCGCAATTAATGATTTCCTCTTCAATTCACATTTTATATTTTAATATCATGTAATGTACCGCCTCACCAACCTTTTACGTTGCGAATCGCATGATATTTTAAAAATGTAAAATAGTTTTAAAAAGATGAATTTTTTAAAAGTGATTTTGGTAAAATTTGATAAATTTTGGAAATCCCAATTACAGTTGTCAAATTTTAAGATTTTTGATAAAGTTGGATTCATTTTTATTTTTACAATATAGTATTTTTTTATTTTTACAATATAGTATTTTAAGGTTATTAAATTTATATAATTAAAATATTTAGGTTTAAAATTAACATATATCCTTGAATTTATAAATTTATATAATGGGAATATTTAAGATTAGAATATTTTAGAATTGCTAATACATTCAAAATATAATATTCAAATAAAAACAATATATATAAAATCAAATTCGATTAAAAAAAATATCTTAATTGTTTTCAATGCAAATATCTTATTGTTTTCCATCCCTTTACCCTGTTTATGAGGGCCGTTAGATTGCAAACTTTTGAAATAATGCAGGTACAGCAATGATTACGCATTCATTCATTAATGCTCCTCTAGTCAATTGCCATATCATTAATAACAATAATGACTGCGCACCGATTGTCCTAGATCTAAAAAAAAAAAAACAATAATGACTGCGCCCCTGCAGGGTGGGGCCCACCAGAAAGACGGCGATGGAACCTAACAGAAACTCAATATCCAATTTGATGATGTCATACCTGAACCTAACATAAATGTTTTCGGTCATTCATTCATTAGTGCTCCCGCGCAGGGCCCCACCGCAGATGGACGGGTGGCAGTGGCCCTCCTTTTCTTCGACCGCACGGTTGGAATTTGAAATTTAATTCATTTGATTATTGAAAGTGTTCAAAGAAATTAAATTGATTTAGGTAATTTCAAATTACTATAACTAGCTTAGATTTATCAATTTCGGATTTATTCAGAGCAATAAGTTTAGTATAATTTTTTATTTTTTCTAAATAATAAACTTGATCTTTCTCGAATTTGATAGATCGAAATTAAAATACATTTAAATTTATTTAATTATTAAAAATTACAATTAAAAATTTATTTTATTTTATTTTTATGTTTATGTAAATTGATGTGTCAAAACATTTATATAAGATAACATAACCTTATAATATTTTTTTCATTTTAGATTATTGGAAAAGGACAAAACATAAATCATTTAAACACAGTTACTAAGTTCGACAGCGTTGTATCAAAAATTTCAAAAAAACACGACTCAAAAATTTTAAAAATACCATTGTGATAGAATTTGATAAAGACTTTTATTAATATAAAATTTAATATTTAAAAAATTAAAAAGCAAAAATTTATATATTAAAAAAATATAATTATGATCAAATTCGATAAAGATTTTTATTAACATAAAATTTAATATTAAAAAAGCAAAAAGCAAAATTTTTATATTAAAAAGGTTATAATAAATAGTTAATGGCATATTAAAAAATTTGCAATTGTGAAAATAATAAATTTCATATTAAAAAGTGATAAAAATAGTAAGCTTCTAGTTGCCAAAAATATGAAATTCCTGTAACAAAGAATAATAAATTATATTTATAAGTATTTGTACTATATAAAATCTAGAATATTGAATTCTACATAATAGTATTTTTTTCATGTCTAATCAAATTTGAACATAAACTAGAATTCAAATTTGATAACTATGTAATTAAACTCAGCTAGAAGATTTAGACTTGGCTTTTTGAAAAGTCGGAGTTTTTGAAATAAAAATTTGCTCCTTACAGATCAACATTCAACATATTCATAAGAAGCTAAATACAACACTAGACATTTTACCAAAAAGAAAGCTTTTGATAAATATAAGATATTTATATTATGAAAAATTTATTAGCAATACCTTTCAAAGTACATGTAAGGAGTTAAAATTTACTTCACATGGAGTGTTTAACCATTAACAACCTCTATAGTAGTACATTAACATAAAACTGTATGATATAACTTTCCATTCATTTCATTACTCATGTAGTCATCACATACTTGACATTATGAACATCACAACAAGAAAGGAAATCAACATCATCATTTTGACACAATAATCAATCACATTATTGAACACCAATATACCCTGGAAACCCAGTAGGGTGAAAACCAACAACTTTTAATTTTATGATTAAGACACTTCACATAGAAATGTGAGTTAAAATTTACTTCACATGGAATGCTTAACCATTAACAACCTCTACAGTAGTACATTAACATAAAACTGTATGATGTAACTTTCCATTCATTTCATTACTCATGTAGTCATCACATACTTGACATTATGAACATCACAACAAGAAATGAAATCAACATCATCATTTTGACACAATAATCAATCACATTATTGAACACCAATATACCCTGGAAATCCCGTAGAGTGAAAACCAACAACGTTTAATTTATTATTAAACATTCGTGAGGGTGTTCAATTTTATTGTGTTCAATTTTATTATTAAATGCTTGTGAGGGTGTTCAGCCCTCACTCAATGGCTTATAAGGGAGACCATCACTTAACCATCCTTATAAATCTTACAAAGAAATATACAAATATCTAGCTTAAAGCCATTACAATAAATAAGATAACATTTACCCACTAATCTTTATATTTTCATATCTTGGTGGCATGGATGTACCTACAATATCCATCGATCGTACATTAGATCATCCTGCAGCTTACAATGTCCATCATACATTGGATCATCTTGCAACTCAAACTCATCTGTATGAACCATAATCATTTACCTACAATGTCCATCATACATTGGATCATCTTGCAACTCAAACTCATCTGTATGAACCATAATCATTTACCTACCACCATGTTAAGCTTAATATTTCCTTTATACAAGTCACTTTCATTCCCTACTAATGTTGCCTTCAACATACGTTGATGTCAATATTCATATTAATCAACCATTTCATAAATCTATGCTAGAGAAGCTTCTCCATCTACTCATGTATATTCATGACATAAAAGTAAAATATCTTGACCTGCTTCCTTTAACAACACATATTGCATATGTGCTAGTAATATGTGTTAGTTATAAGTCATCACATTAACTAATGTTTCCCTCGCAGAGACACACATTCCTGCAAGACAATAGCTACATTTCTCAAGCTTTTATTTAAAAGAACATCTCCCAAGCTTTTATTTAAAAAAAAACTGATACATCAGTTACAATATTCATGCTTGCGATTTACATAATTTTAATCAAAATAAATAACCCTTAAGCTATTACTTTTGGTGCATGAAAAGAAAGTTAACATAACAAATGTTGCTCCCATGCATGCAAATGCATATAGATTCTAAAAGAGTCTTCTCAAAGGAATGCTTAACACAATGAAGCATATAGCTTCCAAAAGAGTCTTCCCAAAGGAATTCTTAACACAATCAAGCGTTCAAACACACTTTTCCTTTTCGAGGGAATTTTAGCATAATAAGGCATGCAAAACATGTTTCCTTTTCCATAAAACTTAGGTAATGAAACATACAAATACATGCATTCTTTTCCAAATATTATGCAAACATTACCCACATATATATTCCAAGGAACCAACACATTAATATGGGTTTTATGCATGTAATTCATCTTCTTTTCCAAAGAATATTTCTCAATGTAGGCTAACTAAACATGCTATCTTTTCCCACATACAATTGTATATTCTTTCCAATAAAAGATAATACAAATCCTGCATGCATATACATGATCTTATTCCAAAATACATCGAACATAATGGTTATGATAGCATAAAGTACTCACATATAATTCTTCCTAAAAAACATTATAACTTTGCACAACATATTGCCTTCTTTAAAATTCTACCATCATTTATTTATTATTTTCATGTAATCAAATACTTACTTCTTCTTCATAAAGAAGAAAATATAACCTAGTTTCTTTGTCTTTCTACACGTAGTTCCTCATGCTTCCTTTTTTAGTTCCTCATGCTTCATTTTTAAGAAATTATCGTAGATAACCTTCTTTTATGCACAAAACTAGGAAACCATAAGAAGGTTAACTTTTTATACACCTAAGTCAAGAACTAGCCATGCAATATTTTCAAGAGGTTACCCTTTTCAAAAAAGTACCATAATTAACCCTTATTTTGTGCATAAGCACTAGGAAGGCCTTTTTTTTAAATTATTACAAAGTTAAACCTTTTATGCAGTAAAACATAAAATTAAGTCAAATTGTCCAGTATACAACACAAAATAACTTGTTTTTTTTTACAAGCCAGAAACATAAAATTAAGTCAAACTGTCCAGTATACAACACAAAATAACTTTTTTTTTCTACCCACCAGAACATGTAACTTTTGTAAACTCTTGCAACTAAATTACCACAATGGACTTATCTTTCACGCACAAGATAAAGACATTCTTTCTAAAGAAGATCATGTTACTTATGTTATCTCTGTGTATTACTTTTAGAAAGTAATTCCATAAGATATTATCTTTAACCACAATTACACATTTCACCTTAAAAAGGGAAATCCCACTTCTTATATCTTCCCATGAAAATATCTTTTCATATATTTATTTCATCTTGATATGAGAATAAATTGGAAAATAAGTCAAGTAAATAATCAATGGTGAATTTGTTTCACTCACATCCCAATAAACTAATGAAATACCATTTTCTTTCATATATATAACTCATCCTAAAAAATTGAGCAAAATAATTATTACTCTTTACTATTTTCCCATACATTTCACCTTAAAAAGGGAAATCCCACTTGTTATATCTTCCCATGAAATTATCTTCTCATATATTTATTTCATCTTGATATGAGAATAAATTGGAAAATAAGTCACCTAAATAATCAATGGTGAATTTGTTTCAGTTACATCCTAATAAACTAATGAAATACCATTTTCTTTCATATATATAACTCATCCTAAAAAATTGAGCAAAATAATTATTACTGTTTACTATTTTTCCATAATCTAAGGAAAATATATATGATATATATTTTTTTTATATATATGCACTTCTTTCCAAGAAAATGGATTCATTAATAACCATGCAAATCCATACACTTTTTCTCAAGATAAAACGTAATGGACATGCTTAACTCTGAAGAACACTCTTAATAAGAACTTCTATTATGCCATAATACTGCATAGCAACTCCCATGGCTGTCATAGTTGTATCAACAAAGGTGAGGATGAACACACACTCTTTACTGTTTTCATCAATGCACATTATTTTCCTGGAATGCAAATGCTTGTCTTTTTCTTTTTTTTAAACCCGCCGGTCTCTCTTCATTTTTCATACCCCTTCATTCTGAAAATTAACAAAAAATGCACAGCAGAATCACCCAGAAACGTGAGACAAAGCTCACACAAATCAATGAATTAAATTGCTCAATTACATCACCCTTATATAGGAAACTCACTCACCTAATCTTCTTGAAGAAGAGGAAACAAACCTGAATAGATGGAACTGATTTCTAAATGCACACTCTCGTTCAACAAACCAAAACTAAATCTATTTCTAGATTATTCTCACATCCTCCCTTAATGGAGAAATGGATTTTCTACAATACCTAATTGACTTCTAAAAACTTCAAATTTGATTTTACCAAGGGGCTTAGTAAATATATCAGCCACATTATCCTTGGTATTACAAAATATCAATTCAATTTCATTCGACTCAATTTTCTCACGTACAAAGTGGTACTGTAACTCAACGTGTTTTGTTCTAGCATGGTAAATTGGATTATGTGCTAATTTGATAGCACTTTGATTATCACAATTGATGCATGTTGAACCACTTTGCGCCTCTTCAAGATCTGCAAGAATTCTCCGCAACCAAATAGCTTCACAGGTGGCATTGGTCAAAGCTTTGTACTCTGATTCTGTTGATGATAAAGAAACAGTTGGCTATTTCTTACTACTCCAAGATACGACCCCCGATCCAATATGAAATGCATAGCCAGAGGTAGATCATCTGTCATCTGGATTTCCTGCCCAATCTGAATCAGAAAAACCTGTCAGTGCAACATCAGATTCATCAGTATACATAATACCTAAATTCACTGTTCCCTTTAAGTATCGGAGAACTTTCTTTGCAGCATTCTAGTGATTTCCTGAAGGCTTAGCCATGAATTGACTAAGAATACTGACTGAGTATGCAATGTCTGGTCTGGTAGTGGTGAGATAGTTCAAACTTCCCACTAACTGACGATATAATGTTCCATCTGCCTCTTTCGATCCATCTTCTTTGTACAACTTTGCATTTTGTTCTAAGGGAGTTGACATAGCTTTGCAATCTGTCATATTGAACTTTTTAAGAATCTCCTTTGTATATTTGCTTTGAGTGATCAAAGTTTTACCAGGCTCTCTCCATACCTCAATTCCTAAAAAGTAATGCAATTCACCCAAATCTTTCATTTCAAATTCCTGTGACAACTGAACTTTAATTTCTTCAATTAACTTGTGAGCACTGCCTGTGATAATGAGATCATCCACATACAAAGATATTAAAGCAACATTTCCTTTTCCATCTTTCTTAACATACAAGTTAGGATCATTTTTGCTTTTCACAAATCCATTCTGAAGAAAGAAGGTATCAATCTTTACATACCATGATCTCGGCGCCTGTTTCAAACCATATAATGCCTTTCTTAACCTGCAAACTAGATGCTCCTATCCCTGTTTGACAAACCCTTCAGGTTGAACCAAATAAACTTTTTCCTTTAAATCACCATTTAGAAAAGCAGATTTGACATCCAATTGATGTATATTCCAATTATGTTTTGTGGCTAAGGCAATCAGTAATCTAATTGTATTCAACTTAGCTACTGGTGCAAAAGTGTCTTCATAATCAATTCCCTCCTTTTGAGCATATCCTTTTGCTACTAATCTTGCCTTAAATTTATCAATTGTACCATCTATTTTAAATTTCAATTTGTACAACCATTTGCTTCCAATTGGAACTTTATTTTCAGGAAGTTCCACTAATTCCCATGTTTGATTTTTCATAAGAGAAGCATACTCATCATTCATAGCATTAATCCATGGTTCATGTTGTTTAGCCTGCTCATAATCAATTGGTTCTTCAACATTCATTATATTAGACATTAAGGCATAGTCTCTATACCTTGCAGGAAGCTGAGTCTGTCGGGATGACCTTCTTGGCACTTCAATGCCTGTGGGTGTCCCATCCATGATTCGTCGGCTTTGAGGTGAATCACCCCCTTGTGATGACTCACTGCTGCTAGATGTGCTCATACTGATGTCATCCTGATCCTCGTTCCCTACCTCGCTAATCAAAGTATCAAGTTTGATATGTGCATCATTGGGGATATATGCCATGCATCATTCTTTGTATTACCGAATATACAAAACTATATCATTAATCAAATATATTACACACATTTATACAAGAATTAGTCTCAACATAAGAAATCTATCTTGGACGCACAATAAGTTGGTTGAGGGAATATCTCAACCTCACACCAAACAAGGAAACTAGTTTTAGCTAACTCCTATTGAATAGGAACAGACTCTATACATAGAGAGTCACAACTGGACAAGTAGGAATTACTCATTCTAACACACCCCCTTAATGACTACTTGTCTCGATATCACTTCGCAAAATCTAGGTGTGGTCAAACATAACAAAAGATATGTCGACGTCCATATAAAGGAGCAACCATCCACCGAAATGCATGGGTACCAACCGCTGCAACCGCTAGTCTCGTAGGATGTCCTTCACATACATGGTTCTGTCAACGATTATCACTACATACATGTACCTGTATCTACAGATCCCCCTCCAACGTGGGTTTTATCGGATGACCCGTAACCATGCTCTTCCTTCATCAGGGTTTTATTGGATGACCCGTAACCATGCTCTTCCTTCAGTGGGCAAACACTCGCACAGACCTGTTTCTAGTCCGCTTCACTATTATACGTGGTTTTTAGCTGACCACAAACTGACACTGCAAAATGGTTTCTGGCTGACCATAAACCTGTAGTTACAAAGTGGTTTTGAGATTACCACGAACTTTTACGGGGATACACATGCCTTTACAAGGCTTACATACTCCAACTCTTGGAGTTATCAGGTACATACAAAGACCACTCCAAAACCATCCTAGACTTGCTTACCATTCAACTCTGTGACTCATTAAAAACCACACAAAACAAACTTTCACTTTCGTTGTCCATCCTCCTTTAAATGTTGCCGCTGCTTCATTACATCATATTTTGAAATGTTCACATCTTGGGCATCTTTGTCTTTATCAATTAAAAACTTGGAACTCCATCCTTAACCTGTCATTTGTTAGAGTAGTCAATTCTAACAAAATTAACTTCATATTGAGGTGACTAATCTCAATATGTATATTGATTTTAGTTCCAAAATACTTCCATTATTAAAAAAAATACAAACCCAATTACCCAAGCATACTCTAACAAATATCTTCACTCAACAAATTCACTCACTACACAAGCATCATCTCTACTGCACAACATGCAAGGCCAAATGTCATGGGCCAAAAGGGGCCCTTCCTCGCCCAATTCAAAGGGCATGTAGCTTCCATATCACGTACTTCGCCGGATTCGATAGTCTTGTGGTCAAAGGGATTGTATGGAGTTGGCCGTCAGACAACGAGGATGAACCCGTCGCTTCGGCTATAATCAGTGCAACTGTATGCACCATTCTTGATAAAATGGTAGTGTCATTTTTTATGTCGACCATCGAGCGGTCTAAGAAGACCACAAAACCGAACCCTTTGGCACGACCCGTGAGCCGATCTCTCGTGATAACCATCTAAGCAACCTCTCCATGCTTTCCAAAGTAGTCCTAGAGCCTCTCCTTGGTCGTCTCCCATGATATTCCACCGATAAATATCTTGCAATGATCTGAATCCATTATGGCCGCCTGATCAATGGCTTGTGGATTCGTCTCATCTTAAACGTTTATTTAATCACTACTACGGTCGAGATTCACCTTTACAAATGATGTATGTGTTTCGCAAATTTTTCTTTACACGAATCACTTTGCCCATGTAAGATCCTATCCAGACTTCCGAGAATTCAAAGACTTTTCATGTGCTGATCTCCGTCTGCATAGGAGTCACGCGGACCTCCACTCCAAAGTATCCACCCTCGGCAAGCTGGATGCATTCCTGCAAGTCATTCCAGCAGAGACAACAATGCGATCGGCACACCCGCAGTCACTTCTCTGCTTAGCTCAATCAACAACGCCTCAATGATGTCACAACGCTCTCTCATTTCAAAAAACGGCCTCCAAATAACAACTTCAGGCCAGCCACTTGCTTCATCACGGCTTTAGTGTGACTGCCGTGACTGCACTTCATCTTGTGCAATTCACCACTCGACAGCCATATGGCGCATCCCAAGACCTCGCCGCCTGACACCGATGAACACAAAATTCATAGCGGAATCACAATTATTCTCCAAAGCACACAACTCTTCTCGACGTGTGCAGGTTTGTGAGTAGACACCGTCGGCTCTTCTCTAGAGCACACTGCTTACAACAAACAGATCCACAAGCAGAGCGCAAATCTGCCTATCAATCCATGAACTGAATGATCCACACTCACAAATATTCCTTATGCACGCACTCAAACAGCGCAGCTAATCTTCAGCGATGACAGAATCACTCCTGCAAGCAAATATATTCACGAACATCACAGGAACTTTTTTATTTCCCTCAGCCCATGAGGGGCCGAGGTCCAGGCCCTGGCCCAAATGGCTCCGATACCAAAATAAAATCTGAATATACAAAACTATATCATTAATCAAATATATTACACACATTTATACAAGAATTAGTCTCAAGATAAGAAATCTATCTTGGACGCACAATAAGTTGGTTGAGGGAATATCTCAACCTCACACCAAACAAGGAAACTAGTTTTAGCTAACTCCTATTGAATAGGAACAGACTCTATACATAGAGAGTCACAACTGGACAAGTAGGAATTACTCATTCGAATACAAAAAACAATAGTATATATTTTGTAATGGAATACGTGTTACCATTTTCTTGAAAGAGATCATAGGTTAGTTTCTAATTAAATCATAACCCTAACGAACTTATGAATTAGTTTCTTGAAAACCAATCAATTCATAATTCATGGTAACTATATGATAATTAAAATAATTCCGTAAAAATTGTGAATGCCAACGATTTTAAAAGAGTATTACAATGTATTTATAATAGTTTAGGTTTTCAGCGTTTCATTGTTGCTTTTATATTTTCAGGTTCTAGGTTTAGAGAGTAATCTGTTTATATATATATATAGTTTTTTCAATATTTACCATTTTTTGAAAAGTGCTCTTCCATTCTTTTATCATTATTATTATTATTTTTTTACTTCAAATATATATATATATATATATATATATATATATATATATATATGTGTGTGTGTGTGTTTTTTTAATTCCCAATAAATAATAAAAAAAAAAATCACTAAACTTAAAAATCTGGCCAAGATTTGCTCAAAATCTTGTTTACAGTTGTTAAACTTTAATATTTTGAGTGCCTCAAGGGTTTTTGATAGTGCTGAATCCATTTCCAGCATCAAAAATGGATTTTAAACACTCCAAGCACATGATTTTTCGAGATTTTTTTGCCACGATTTCACGTGCTCGATACACAACTTCTTTAAATAATGTGAAATTCTTCACTATAACATTAAATATCTCATGAAAGATTTTACCATTTTAAATATCATACGTATCCAAACTTCAATTCATGGTCTTTGTTTCCACTATTTAAAGCCGTAGTCTTCCCGGGCAACGTTTTGGCCCAGAATGCGGCAAAGATTTTATCAGAATCATGTTTACAGTTGTGAAACTTTAGTATTTTGAGTGTCATAAGGGTTTTTGGTAGCGCTGAATCCATTTCCACTGTCAAAAATGGATTCCAAACACTCCAACTACCTGATTTCTTGAATTTTACTTGCCCAGATTCCGACAAAACACTGTCGTCCGAGCTATTTCATTCCCTGGATAGACAACTCCCTATTTAAATGAATTAAAACGTACGTTTCACTTAAATAATGAAAGGAAGCAAAAATGAATGAGAAGAACACATCATTAAAGTTCTCATCCGCAAAATTATTGTTGCTCCACATCGACACGGGTGTAACATTAAGTGCTCGTTCCTTTTCAACATGTGTCTCCTCCTATTTCTCCACCCACTATTTTATTTTGACTACATAATTAGGGTGGGATCAGAGGAGTGGGTGTTCAACAAATATTTTGTTAAACCTTAAATTTTAAATTTATAGTATTTATTTGTATTTAGTAGAATTGGTTCATGGTTTAGTAAGAATTTGTTGGAATTACAAATTTTAGTTGTGAATTTTTCATAATTTATTATTCTCAAGGTTTTGTAGAGTGTTAAATACATATATGTAGTTAAAATGCATTTTAAATAACAAAAAATCATACTTTGATAAAAAAAATTGCAATAAACATCAATCCATAATAAACATCAATAATTTTATTTAAATTTTTCATTATCCATCTTGACTGCTATTTTATATGGAGATTCTCAATTTGTAAATAAGGTTTATTACAATACAATGGGCCAATATTATGGGTAATTAATACCACATACCCAAAAATCATATTCCATATGACATTTATATAACATTTTTTTAACTAGCAATTGCACCACATGTTGCAAAACGCTGTAAGGAAATACCATAGGAAATAGTAGCCTAGAAGAAATAAGTTGTTGCAAAGAAGGAGCCATCGTGAAGGAAAGAAAGGCAATTTTTTCTTCCATAGAAATAGGTCGTGGAGGTTTCAAAAATATTGATAATAACAGTTATTAACCAAAAAAATTTGTTATCGATAATGAAATAGTCAATTGTGGGTGAAAACACATATATATACCAACATAATATTTTCACATGGATTGGACTTCCGAGAAAAAAATGGAGGGAAGCAAAACTCTGGTTGTCGGCGGCTACCCTAAGGCTCTCTGTTCTGGTTTGTCGGCTTTTGCGGAGGCGGCACATCCTGGTCGGGTTCCTGTGGTGCCGAGACACATTACCCAGCTGCCTGGTTGGGGTTTGGATACACGCTGGACTGATATCCCTCGTTCTGAGTCTGTTAACGCTTCTGTTTTCAGACCCTCTGGCCATTGTTCCTGCTGCGTGACGGACCTGCTTTCTGGACTTGCCTGGGTGGAAAAGTATGGGATTCGCTCTTCAGCTTGTGGTTGCTTAGGCGTTGTGGGTTTTACCAGACCAAACATTCTGTTGTCGACTTGCTGCTGGAGATGGCACACAAACCGACCATCAGACCACCTGTGTGCGTGTTCCTGTTTTGGGATTCGCTACCATCCTAAATGCACACCTGCCTCATGGGTTGAATCTGGTAACCAGACACAGGTTTGCGCACTCGCCATGAATGATGTACCAAAGGGCAAAAGGAGCAGCCAGCTTATCTGCAATATCGACCTTCAGGTAGGCTCGGCTCCATATCAAATTTTCATTAAGCCTCACGTAGGCAATAGTATTATTATATGGATTTGAAACACAGACTCGATTTTATATCTGAAGGAAGAAATCCAATCTGTTTCGGGGTACCCATTTCATTTACAGTCATTGATTTTTGGGGGGGAAGCTTTAGCTGATCATTGCACTCTTAAAGAATATGCCATTGTTTCTAGGTCTTCTATTTGCCTCAACCTTAGACTGCGGGGTGGAATGTTGGACCAAAACAGAGCACATGGAACCTCCATGGGAGCAAGTGCATCCAAAACAGTAAACTCAAAAGGTACATACAGAAATGTCTTACAGGGGGACAAAAACAAAACTACAGTACCTGATGCCCCTGCAGAAATCTCTCCCAAGCCATACATTGTGGAACTGCAGGACAGTGTGCCTGAAATAAATATAGACAGTCTAGATATTGATGTGCATAGAAATGCCTACGAATCCCAAGCAATAATAGGCAGATTCAACTGCTTCTGGCCCAAACCAATGGAGCTGTTCCATTGGATTTTTACAAACTGGACCATGGAATGTGAAATCCACCTATGTTCTAAGGGGTTCTTCATTGTCAAATTTTCATCTACTGAGGCCTGAGATTCCATTCTTAGCCAGGGACCATGGTTCTGGGGCTCCACGGGACTTTTCATCACACCATGGTTCCCAAATTTTGATGCCAACACTATGGAGGTGACTAGAATGCCGGTCTGGGTTAGGCTCTACAATCTCCCGCTACATTTTTGGAATGAAAATGTTCTTGGTTGCATTGGAAATACCCTTGGTAGATACATTAAAACAGATACTCAATGCCCGGAGGAGCGCATTTTCACCTTCGCACGAATCTGTGTGGAGGTTGACTTGAGAAAAGGACTCCCAGAGTGCATTATGTTGAATAATAAACAACAAAGATGGACACATCATTTGGATTATGAGAACATAGCCTTTAGATGTCGGATATGCAGGAACACAGGACACTTACAAAACTCATGCCCGGCAGCCAAAAGGGATAACAGAAAAAAGAAGAAATCAGGAAAAGCTGCCAAAGGTTGGCAATTTCCCTTTGAAGGGCCAGAACTACAGGAAGAAGAGAAGGAACCCTCACCACATGAGAATCAACAAACAGATACCTCCTTGGGCACACAAGAACAGGAAATGCAAGATCCTCTCGACACCACCACAAAGACTCAGTAGGTTATGGTACCTGGAGCACTAGACAGTGGGGGATATAAAAGAACACATACTTCAGACACATCAGACTCTGATAAGGATAATGGAGCACAAGCAGAAGAAAATCAGCTTGTCCTTATCGAGACCACGCCAACACAAGGTGCTTGGCGTAAGGTTGAAAAGAAGAAAGGGAGAAAATCCTAATTGTATTTCCTTTGTATTTTTATTTGCGGCAACTTGAATGTCTTTGGACAATTACCAGCTCATGTAACATGTAATTTTGTTTTCTCATAAATAAAATTACGAATTTTTCCTTTGTGAAAAAAAAAAAAAAAAAAAATTTCACATATACAAAATTTTTGTTATAGATATTGAAATAGAAAATTGGAGGTGAAAATCCTTTGGTGATTAATAATCCTTTGAAACAAGCACGAAATGAGCATGTAACTCAAATAAGATATTTTAAATACATTCAAGTATAATCTATCTAGCATAGATGTAAATAAAGGGAATTTGTATTAACAGAAATAGAGTTTACTCCAAGTTCATCTACATATCCCAGTGCTAATTTTATGCTTGTCAGAAATTGTAGATTGTATATGAATATCAATAGTCTTGGTATACAAGAAAGTGAATGTCATTTAATATGGACATTTTTGGAAGGAGCTATTGTTCTTTATGTTATGGTTTATTTTCTTAACTCCAAACTTGGTTTATTCTTTCTCTATATACATAAGAAATAAAAAAATACAAAGTAATTTCACAATTTCAAGTTATTGTTTATATTTTATAATTACAAATCTAGTTTCTTATTAAACTATTTTACACACATCTGTTTATTCAAATAAATTATATTGTGAATTGTTTTCTCCTATTATTTGATTACAAAATTATTATACTCCCTACTAAGTAAAACAACTTTATTAATAAAGAATTGAATGCCAAATTGAAAGATTTCTCAAGCAAGAACTACTATAAGATTTTTAGATTTATAAATTATTTGTTTTTTATGTCATTGAATTTCCATTACCTATTATCTTCAAACCCCATGGGGAAATATTGAACATGGGAGCCAACTTTAGGTAAATAAACATTCACATTGTCAACTTGGAAAAAAAATTTATAATCCTAAAATTCTCTTACCTAATCATATGTTTAAATATATAATTGAGTTCAATTTATTAAAAACAAAGGCAATATTAAGAACCTCCTAGAGTTATAAAAGGTAATTGACATGAAAAATAAAAAATCTCGTCATGACAACATACAAATGTTAATGTTAATTGAATCATTAAAAAACTGAAAAGGGATAACAGACAGTATCACAATTTTCTGATCAGAACTAAATGCTCGTATATGAAACAATAATGGCAATGGCTTTCATGAGTTCAAGAGCAGTAAAAACAAGTTTATTGACAAAAAAAACTCTACCATTGAGAGAGATTTGGAAGTGGTGAACATGTCTTGCTCTATGGTGTTGGATATTGGGCATAGCTTTCTTGATCTTTGCGCCGAGAGGCGCATCTACAACCCAATATGACCCCGATGTCAGGTGGGTCACGTCCTCATACAAAATGTCGGCTTAAGTTTTAAATTAAAAAAATTAAAAAAATAAAATAAAATAAAATAAAATAAAAAAATTGCATTGTGCTAGAACATATATCAATTTCTAATACAATTATGTACTATTTATATAATTTGAATGGATAGTAAATTATATACGTGAATTTGAATGGATCATAAATTTACCTTTAACAAAAAAAATTATCACATTGAATTTCCAAATTAAGTAAAATTTAAACATCTTTACTCTTTACTAAAGTCAATACCATTTCCTAAATCAAAGGAAAAGAGTTAATTCAACACAAACAATCAAAATCCAAAATCTTTTAATATTTCTTTTAATTAAATATTTGTAAAATGAATTTATACTTACTCTAGAGCTATGGTAAATAAATAAAAATATATATAAACTAGATGTATGGTAAATAAATAAAAATTATTTTTATATTTATTCCATAAACCTTTTTATATTTAAAAAAACTTTAAAAAGAGGTTTTATTTAGATGAAGCCTATGGGACGAATACCATGGGACAAATTAATATTGATACCATGGGCCAAATACTATGGGTAAATAAATAAATATAAAAGAGGTATAAACAAGTATGATAAATAAATAAATAAATATAAAATAGATATAAAGAGGTATGGTAAATAAATAAATATAAAAGAGGCATAAAGAGGTAAGGTAAATAAATAACAATATATCAAATAAGATTATAAATAAAAATCTAATTATATAACAAGCCTATGGGCCAAATACCATAGTAAAGAAAAGGGGTATGGTAAATAAATAAAAATATAAATAAACTAGAGGTATGGTAAGTAAATAAAACCTCTTTTCATATTTACTCCATAATGTGCTTTATATTTACGAATATTTATGTTCATTAGTTTACATAACTAACAAGAAAGAGAGAGAGAGAGTGATAAGGGAGAGATGGAGAGAGAGTGTGTATGTTTAGGGGTGAGATAAAGAGACAAAGTAAGATGTATGGAAAGAAGGGAGGAGAGAAGAAGTGAGAAGGAGAGAGGGAGGGATATAGTAATGTAGTTGGAGGGAGAGAGGGGTGGAAAGAGAGAGAGAAAGAAAGGGATGGGGCAAGAGAGAGGATTAGAGAGAGAGAGAGAGAGATGGGGGAAGAGAGAGGAGTGGAGGGAAAAGAGAGAGAGAGAGGTGGGAGAGAGAGGAAGGATGAGAGAGAGGAGGAGAGTGATGGGGGAAGAGAGTATTGGAGAGAGAGAGAGAGATAGAGAGATCAGGGAAGAGAGAGGGATTTAGGGGAGAGAGAGAGAGAGAGAGAGAGAGATCAGGGAAGAGAGAGGGATTTAGGGAGAGAGAGAGAGAGAGGAAGGACGAGAGAGAGGATCGAGAGAGAGGAGGAGAGAGGGATCAATAAGAGAGATGGATTTGGGAGGGGGAGAGATGTAGGAAATAAGAAATATAGAGAGTGAGAAGTGGAGAGAGAGAAGGGAGTGACAAGGGAGATGTTGAGAATGTAGCAAGATGATGGAGCTTAGTGAAATGAAGTCGCCTTCACTAAGTGGGCCCGCAGGCAAATTCTGGCGCAAAGTCTATTTTTAGACTATGTCTATTTTTAGACATACGGAGCATAATTTGGGAATTCTACTTGGAGATTCTTAAAGTATGCGACATGTCGGTAAAAAATAGATGAGACCCTTATTTTTAGGACCCAGGCTATTTTTAGACTGATCTCCTAAAAATATGGAAGTCAAATATTATTTACCCTTAATAATATTTTGACTATAAACAGCAGTTTACTCTCTTGGCGCACTTCAGTTTGAGTCATGGAGGTGGCTCATGCAACCGACACAAGGAATCACGTGGTTCCTAGGGTTTGATGGCATCTTGCATGGTTGGCTTCAGTTAGACTTCAGTGGCAGGAGTTTTGGAGGAGTTAACGCGACAGATAGTGGAGTTGTGTTCTGTTTGTTTTAGTTGAACTAGTTGGGATTAGTTAACTAACTAATCAACTAGATATGAGTGGAGTAAATTAAATAATATTTAATTTACTAAATATTAACTCATTAGTCAACTCAAGAACACTCCAGTTCACTACAGTGCATGATCAGTTCAGTGGAGACCAGTGGAAGAGGTAGATGAAAGGGTGAGTAAAGCTATCAGTTGGAGATTTGTTTTGCATGAGTTTTGCATTACACTTGGAGGAATTTTCCATGACAATTGCGCAGTCAAGGCAAGGGGATTCGAACCTTGAACCTCTTCATATACAGGCCATGATTGCGCAATAGAGGCAAGGCAGTTAGTGGTGTGTTTTGAACCCGTGACTTGTTCAAAACCAAGCTAGATTGTGAGTAACTTCATGAGAGAGTACTGAGTACTTGTGAGGAGTATTGTACTTGTTTGGTTACTTGATTTCTCCATTATAATATACACAATAGCTGCGGGGTTTTCAGCTATAGGCTTTCCCCATACATACCGAGTTAATGTGTGATTGATTTGATGTGAGATTGCTTCTATTATTTCCGCATGTGACAATTAATTGTAGATGAGATTATGTGTTATGCATGCAATTCGAAATTGATGTGTAATCGGGTTAATCTCCATTGAATAAGTGATTTATTCAACACTTACCAGGAGAGACAGAGAGAGAGCGTGTATGTTTGGGGCTGAGATAAAGAGACAAATAAGGAGAGATGGATATAAGGGGGGAGAAGGAGATATAATGAGAGAGGGAGGGATATAGTAACATAGTTGGTGGGTGAAGAGAGAGAGAGAGGGAGAGAGAGATGGGAGAGAAAGGGAAAGAGAGGAAGGAAGAGAGAGGATGTGAGAAAGTGGAGAGAGGGAGGGAAAGAGAGATGGACTTGGAGGGGGAGGAGGAGAGAGGTAAGAAGAAAGAAATAAAGAGAGAAAGGTGGAGAGAGAGAGAGAGAGAGAGAGAGTGATAAGGAAGATGGAGAGAGAGGGAGAGAGGGGGAAGATAGAGATATAGATGGAAGGTGAAGAGAGGGAAGAAGAGAGAGATGGGGAGAGGAGGGGATTGACAAAGAGATTGATATATATGGATTGCGAGAGTGTGTGTGTTTAGGGGGTGAGATAGAGAGACAGAAAAGAAGAGATGGAGGGGGATATAGATATGGATGGAGGGTGGAGAGAGGGAAGAATATTTCTCACACTAGATGGATTGACATAAGTGGAGATGGTGATTTATAATCCTATTTGATTATTTGCACTATATGCATCGATTTTAGTGTAGATATTTATTTCTAATGATATTTGATTACTTGCACTAGATGCATTGATTTCAGTGTAGGTGGTGATTTCTAATACAATTTGATTGCTTGCACCGAATTTGTTGATTTCAATTTAGATGTCGATTTATAATTATATTTGATTACTTGCACTAGATGACTTAATTTCAATGTAGATGATTTCTAATCCTATTTTATTGTTTGCACTAAATGCATTGATTTCAGTGTAGATGGCGATTTCTAATCCTATTTGATTTATTTGAGTAAATGCATTGATTTCAGTGTAGATGTTGGTTTCTAGAGAGAGAGAGAGAGAGAGGACAAAAGGAGGAAAGAGAGATGTTAATGGGGGAGAGGGAGAGAAGGGGAAGATAGAGATATAGATGGAAGGTGAAGAGAGGGAAGAAGAGAGAGATGGGGAGAGGGGGTGATTGAAAAAGATATTAATGGAGAGAGAGGGAGAAAGGACAAAAGGAGGAAAGAGAGATATTAATGGGGGAGAGGGAGAGAAGGGGAAGATAGACATATAGATGGAAGGTGAAGAGAGGGAAGAAGAGAGAGATGGGGAGAGGGGGTGATTGAAAAAGAGATTGATATATATGGAGTACAAGAGCATGTGTGTTTAGGGGGGTGAGATAGAGAGACAAAAAAGAATAGATGGAGGGGGATATAGATATGGATGGAGGGTGGAGAGAGGGAGGAATATTTCTCGCACTAGATGGATTGATCTAAGTGGAGATGGTGATTTCTAATCCTATTTGATTATTTGCACTAGATGCATCGATTTTAGTGTAGATATTTATTTCTAATGATATTTGATTACTTGCACTAGATGCATTGATTTCAGTGTAGGTGGTGATTTCTAATACAATTTGATTGCGTGCACTGAATTTGTTGATTTCAATTTAGATGTCAATTTATAATTATATTTGATTACTTTCACTAGATGAATTGGTTTCAATGTAGATGATTTCTAATCCTATTTGATTGTTTGCACTAAATGCATTGATTTCAGTGTAGATGGCGATTTCTAATCCTATTTGATTTCTTTGATTAAATGCATTGATTTCAGTGTAGATGTTGGTTCTTAGAGAGAGAGAGAGAGTGAGTGACAAGGAAGATGGAGAGAGAGAGAGAGAGGACAAAAGGAGGAAAGAGAGATATTAGCGGGGGAGAGGGAGAGAAGGGGAAGAGAGGGAAGAAGAGAGAGATGGGGAGAGAGGGTGATCGACAAAGATAATGATATATATGGAGTGCGAGAGCGTGTGTATTTGGGGGGGTGAGATAGAGACAAAAAAAAAGAGATGGATGGGGATATAGATATGGATGGAGGGTGGAGAGAGGGAAGAATATTTCTTGCACTAGATGGATTGATTTAAGTGGAGATGGTGATTTAGAATCCTATTTGATTATTTGCACTAGATGCATCGATTTTAGTGTAGATATTTATTTCTAATGATATATGATTACTTGCACTAGATGCATTGATTTCATTGTAGGTGATGATTCCTAATACTATTTGATTGCTTGCACTGGATGTGTTGATTTCAATTTAGACGTCGATTTATAATTATATTTGATTGCTTGCACTAGATGCATTGATTTCAATGTAGATTATTCATAATACTATTTGATTGTTTGCGCTAAATGCATTGATTTCAGTGTAGATGGCGATTTCTAATCCTATTTGATTGCTTTGAGTAAATGCATTGATTTCAGTGTAGATATTGGTTTCTAATCTTATTTGATTGATTGCATTAGGTGCATTGATTTCAATGTAGAAGTTATTTTCTAATCTTATTTGATTGCTTGCATTAAATGCATTGATTTCAATGTATATGTTGATTTATGATTTGATGTTATTGGATATATGACGGTACATTAATATTAAAGTGATTGGATTAACAATATGCATTGATTTTAGTGTAAGCACAAAAATTTATTAACAACGTAGATTGATTTTTGTGTTATAGTAATTTAAGCTATTAATATTGGAGAGCAAGAGAGACAAGATATAATGTTTACTACAATAGATCGAGCTAAAGATTTAAATGGTTTACGATTTAAATTTTCTTTTTCATATAATCGATATGAAAAGATAACAAAACTAACAAGGGAGGAAATAAGAATAGTAGAAGAAAATAGTTTGAGATTGATTGTAACATGAGTACGTTCTTATTATTCATATTTTCTATCTTTCAACACTATTATTGTCACTTTTCATTTAAAAAAAATATTTCATCATTTTTCATCATTATAGTTATTAACAATAATTATCATCTCAACGAACTGAGGTAACTAAGAAAATTTAAAATTAAAATGACCAAGTTAATCTCAGAAATATTTAACATAGTTAAAATGATTATATTAATATTTAATATATTTACATATTACTGATAAAATTAATCATATCTTTGATAGATTTTCCTTGGCAGCACACGACTGAAACCAGCCTAGATCCATCTTACATCTCAAAAATATAAAAAAATTTAATAATCTGAAAACTGTGACGTTGATGCCTTCGACTGGAACCAACCTAGATCCATCTAACTCTGGATCTATCATGCGTCGAGAGGGATCAAATCTCTCAAGGTGCAAACCTTTCCTCAAGTTTTTCACTCAAAAAATAGGTTTGCACCTCGAGAGATTTGATCCCTCTCGGCGCATGATAGATCCAGAGTTAGATGGATCTAGGCCGCCTCGCCTTGGCCTTGTCCTTTGTTCCACGGTTGGGGCGCCTTTCCCTTGCTTCTGATTCGTAGATCCAAAGTCTCGCTTGTTTTGTTTGAATTTCTGCACAATCTTGGCAGCATACCAGTATGTTGCACCAAGCGAGGAGATGTCGAGGAACTCCATTTCCTCTTGGATGTATCTGTGCAGACAACTGTGGTACTTAAACACCAAATGTTTCTCCGAATATTTGATACCCAACGTCGTGCATAGGGTACAAAATAGATTCGTCAGCTCATGCACATCTTGATCCCTCTGTTGCTGCAACGTAGTCCATTGTATGTACTTGTCCTTATAGCTCCCCATGAGGTAGTATTGTTCCTTGATGGCATCTCAGAAATAATTCCAAGTGGGTGCAGCTGAGAACATGGAGGAATCTCCCTCGTCCTTTTGCTCACAGTAGGTTTTCCACCAGTCCTTGGCATGGGGGGTGGCTTTGAGGAGTGCAAAAGTAATTTTTTTCCCCATTGGAAAATTCATGAACCGAAAAATATCCTTCTAATAGATTCAACCATCTATCTACGACGTCTGCATCTATTTGGCCCTCAAATATGGGAATGTTAAAGTTAACTTGTACCTTAAAAGGAGTGGTGTCTCTAGAGTGGTTTCCGGATGAAAATGCGTCATCGGTGGGTAGTTGTCGACGGATTTGGGCAAAGTTATCCATCATCGCATTCATGTGTTTATTTAGGGCCTCCATGGACGTTAATCATTTGAATAAAGAAGATGGATACATGTCTTTAATATTTTATTTTGGTGACTGAACAAGTGAAGAAGGTTGGTAGCATGGCATATGTTTTGGAAATGAGAATTGATGTGAGTAAGAGCCAAACAATCCAAGAGAAAAACGTTCCATTTATTAACAATAATTAACGTCCAAACATTTTAAAATATATCCATCTTCCTTATTAAAATGATTTAAATTCGTTTCACTTTCATTATTATTACTTTATTATTATAACGGTTTTATTAAAAAAAATTATTAACATATCAATAATTTTAAACTAGCAATTGCACCTAATGTTGCAAAGGAAACGCCATAAGGAAGATGGTAGAATGAGATGAGTTGTAATTAATTTGATATGTCTATATAAATATAAATATATTTTAATGTCACTAGAGATATGTATATAGAATGTATAATGTTTGAAATAGACATTGCATTTTCATAGTTGAAAAGAAAGTTATATTATAATGTCATTGGAGATATGTATATAGAATGTATAATGTTTGAAATAGAGATTGCATTTTCATAGTTGAAAATAAATTTATGGTAGAATTGTGAAAGAGATTGTGCTTATTTAAAAAAAAAAATTGTGAATTATTGAAATGTAAAATTTTTGAAATGAATTACTGAAGTTTTTTATATTTATTAGGAGTTTTAATATTGTAATAATACGATACTGAAAAGAATACATAATTATATTGTTGAGAATAAGTAAAAGATGTAATGGAAAGGTTAGTTGATGGCAATTTATTTCTATTACGTGAGATTTTAAGAATGTACAATGTTTGAAATGTAATTTTGAAGAGTGCAATTGTAGAAATGTACATTTCATGTTAGTATTTTGCAATGAAATTGTATTTTTTGTAAAAGATTACAAGTGTATCATGAAGAAAATGATTGATGCTGAGCTTGGTGAAGAGTTAGGAGATATGCTGATGTAATAAGCAACCTGCTAAGAGAATTTTTTTTTTTGAGAAATTAGAAGAATATATATTTATTTGAAAATGGAAAATAACTTGTTCAAGTTGACTTCAATGAGGTTTTGTGTGAATTCTATCATAAAGAAATTATATTGATTGAAATTTAAGTTACCTGTAATATGTGATTGGATACGTTCAGTCGTAGATGCAGGTCGATCGATGGCAGACTAAACACCATTAGAGATTTATTCAGAATTGCAGGTGCCTATTTCTGGATTGCCATTCTGCTCTTGCTTTTCTCAATTTATCTCGTTCATGTATGTGGATTATACGTTTGATAGTAGATTTTATTTTAGGTAATAAATCTATAGTTGGTCGTAGTCTGTATAGTGGCACATTTGGATTTGGGACTGGCAGGAATCTTTTTTGTATCTCCTACAATGAATGAATTGTTGCATCTATCTTTGCGCTATAGTTTTGTAGTTGCGATATCTGGGAGTCCATGTTTTCTTTTTCAAAACAAAGAAATTGTTAGATGCAAATAGGTATGCATTATATCAAGAATTTATATTTTGAACCATCTATTAATAATCAGTAAATCAGGTTAATGTTAGTAGGTAGAAATGTTGTGTGATTAAAATATTTTGGAGTTGATAATATTTGGAAACCTTTACGAGATGTTATATATGGAATGCAGTGGCTTTGTAGCTGTGATATCTTTGAGTCCATGTGTTCTGTTTCAAAAGATATAAAATGTTAGAAGGAAATAGTTAAGAATTATATAACGAATTTAATATTTTAAACTATGTATTAATAATGAGTAAATTAAGTTGTTGGTAATAGGTAGAAATGATACGTGATGAAAATATTATGGATCTGATGATATGTGGAAACCTTTTGGAGATGTTAACATATGGAATGGAGTTGGTCGTCTGTAGGAGACATTAAATGGAGATGTTCTTCTGCTTGTTTTTTGCAAGCAATATTTTTGTTGTCTTTCATTTTCATGAAACGGTCGAAATTGAATGCAGGGCAAATTCGGAGATTCTGTAGTGAAGGGACTCATGAAATTGTTGTGAATGTGAGGCCTTGTCGTTCAGTTTTTCCAATGTCTATCGTTGCTTGTGGCAGAGTCATACCTTGAGATTTATGTATAGTTAAATCCCAAGCCATTTTTAGTGGAATTTGCGTACGATCGTTTCTTTTTATTGCTGGAATCGGCAAGTGAGTGGGGTTTGTTTCATCCCAAGCATGCCCGATGTATTTTGGAAATTTAACTACTACAAATGTTGGAAGTTGTGGAGGTGAAGTTGATTCTTTGTAGAAGATGGATATGATTTCCCCTTTGCAGAGGTAGAAAATTCGCTCTAGTTTCTCTTCGTTTGAAGAGAATGTAGAATATGTGGTGTCGTCTTCTGCGATTGATCTTGAAACTGGAGTGTTTAAAGATTTGATCATTTTCTTGTTATGGTCCAATGTTTGAGCGTTTGTTGGAAATAGATGTATATAATCATGGAAAGACTGTATTTCATCTTCAAACAAGAAAGAGTTTGTTCACGTCATAGGGATTTTGTAGTCCTCAATTGTTGGATTTGCATTTATAATGTTTTGGAGGACGTTTCTGAAAATAACTTGAGCACTATTACGACCTTGTTGACGAAATATTTTGTCCAATGTGATGACTGTTGTGAATGTGTTCCACAATGCGGTTCCATGACTTGTCCCTGCATATAGTGGTATGTCTTTGATGGGTGGTAACTGGCCGAGATCACCAACTAATATAATCGAACAACCGCCGAATGGAAAGTTTCTCTTTAATGGAAATGCCTCATGAAGATGTTCATCAACCTAGTGAAGAAGCTTAGGTCCAATTAAGCTCATTTCATCGATTAGTATGTACATAATATGCTTAAGTTCTTCTTGAAATTTTGCAAGAGCATTGCCTTCTAATGGTGTAAGATCTTTTATTGGAAGGTGGAGAGTGGAATGGATTGTCGATGCTTGTATGTTGAATGCTGCAACACCTGTAGGGGCTAGGAGCATGATCGGTGAAGGTTCTGAGCCAGCAAGTGCTATGAGCATTTCTCTAATGCAATTTATAAGAAGGGATTTCCCAATTCCAGCAGTGCCTTGTATTATCATTCGCAGAGCAGGTAAGATATCCTTCTTACTGGAGTGAGCACAAATAATATCCAAAGCTTTTTTTTGCATTGAAGATAATGAGCTAAGGCACATTAGAGTATCTGTATTTTTTTGAATAATGTGATGGACAAAGCGATTATTCTCAATGAAATGTGCGCCTATTTCTTGGAGATGCAACGGAATAGTTGTATCATTCCAGTTATGGTTGTCATCAAAACCACGAAGACCAAGCATTTGAATGTCATTTATGAGCAGTTCGTCTGTAGGGTATAGCTGAAAGAGTAATTCCCATTCGTTTAGGTCCATGGTTTCTGGAGGATGGAATTCTTGAGTAGTTATGTTATCATTTGCAGGAGGATCGACATCAGATAGTGTCTGATGTTGATGCCAAGGTTTGTAGAATGGACGAAATGCTTGCCAATTTCTAATAAATTCTTCTACAGAATTTCCTAAGTCACTCGCGATATGGCGAAATGGTTTGTAAAGCATAAGTTAAACTCTACAGAAGTCAGCATAAGAAGAGTCGGTTGTGGATTGTATTGAGGAATAGCGTGGTATGATATGACGAATTTCTTGTTCGGTTCTTTATTTCCATTTGTTTGTCTTACGACGGGGATCATATGACCATGATCTTGCTATTTCTATAAGTGATGTGGATTCTAAGGGAGATGTTTGATGGATGTATGTATTTATGAAGTGTGGTGATGGAGGAGTGGTGGTGTTATTCTCTGGAAGGCGCATATAGGTTTGTTGGCTTACATTTAAAGGGAAGAAGGAGTGACTACACAATGTTAGTGGTAATTTCTGTATCATATGACAGGTTTCTTGTGCTCCTATGTCACGATCGACAAGAGTTTCTGCAAGGAATTTTCGAAATGCAGATGTTGCTGGGTCAACATCAGGGGAAGCGAGTACAATTCTACGTAGCATGTCATGGAATGTTTTGGATTTTTTTTCTGATTTGGATGCATATTTCGCAATATATTTCTGAACGGCATGGATTAAGAGTACTGGTTGGCAATAAATATTTGCACGCCAGATAGATAGGATGGTAGGGTTATGGGTATTTAGTCGATCATCATTGCGAATGGGAGTGTATGTTTTTTGGCCATTGGAGTCAATGAACAAGGAGGAATGTGAATGTAATTCGCAAGGTGCTTTATGTCAGCATTCGAATGAGGAGCCTTTTTTCCTGAGGCATGTGTTTTCAGTGAATTTTGTTTGTCTCTCCATGCAATTGATAAGTTGGACATAATCATTAAAAGGATTTTTTCTAAGAATATTTGACGTAGACAATAAGCAAGGGTCTTCTACATTTGTTTGAGAAATTGATTGGTTAGAAATTGTAGAAAGCTGAGGGTTCCAAGCTGATATGTATTTGTCGAAGAATTGTTTAGTACTATCAACTGCTTCTATGTTATCCCAATTAAGATTTTCCATATCAGGTGCATTTTGTATCTAGAGGAAGCCATGGATGTGCGTTGATCCTCTATGTTGCCATTCATACCTGCAAAGGATGTTTTTTTGTTAGAAAAAATTGAAATAGAAGGAGTTTGATGTATAGAGAATTATGAAAGTAATGTGGTAGAGTGGATACCTATACCAGTAGTCTTTTTTTTTTCAAGTGTTTCTCCAAGATAACTTCACGAAATATTGTGAATCTGTGGTGCATATATAGTGATGTTAAGTGGGGGTTAGAGATAATGTTATCATTCCTCCATTTGTGTTGTATTGCAACATCAGGAGGTGGAATTCCTGGCATGATTGCATGAAGATCGGGCCATTTTGTATCAGCTGCACTTAATGTGAAGAAGAACGTTGGGCAGCTGAGTTGAGATATCATGTTTGTCAGTTCATTTTCAGCTTTGTGCCAAAAATATCTTGTGTCATGTAGAGAGCTACCAAAGCGCATCACTTGTTCTGCCAATTTGTCGTCTGGAAATTGTTGTAATCGGATGTTCAATTCTTGGATTGATGTTGGGAAGCCATCTCCGTTGTTTTTTTACAAAGAAGGATGTTGTTGCTTGACTGCGATGACGCATCATTAGATTGTATATGTAGTAGTGGAAGCGAGGGTGCTTTCTGAATCTGTTATCGTGGTAATGCAGAAGATGAAGTGCGTATTCATGTAACTGCATTGTCTTTATTCTTGGTTGATTAGGTAGTGCAGCTCATGTGGGGAATAGGGTTGGGAAAGCCATAGAAAGTAGACCTTCTGTGTTGTATTCATTGATTGTGGATAAGCTTATTGGTGGCCATTGGATTGTAGTAGCATAATGGTTGTTGTATGCATGTAAATAATGTCGTATTTATTGGATTTTTGTATAAGTTCTATTAGGTATAGTGGGAATGAATGATGATGTATTGTGTGGGTATTGGTCTACGGAATCTTCAGTGGGGAAAATTGGTGTTTCGATTGACAGTTGAGTAGTTGGATCTGTGGTATTGGAATGGTGAAGGGATGAGGAGATATCGGTTGGGAGTTCTGGTAAGGATGCTAGTGCATTGTTATCAATGTGAGCATTCCTATAGTAAGGATCATTTGTCAATTTGTATTCTAATGTGGTGAGAACTCGATGTCTACTTACAATGCAGTCATAAGCTTGATGGTCATTACTTTGACGGGTAACGATTAAAATATCCAAGTCTTCAACATGTCATGGCAACATGCATGTTATTTTTGAAATGTCTTGCGGAAAGAAAATTGTGTGGCCAGTGTATTTATATTGGCCACCACGTGCATGTGTTATTTGGAGGATAGGGTTAACCCTAGCAATAAGCATTTCTTCTATTTGTGAAAGAGCAGCGAGGACAGGTGGTTGAGGACCAGGGTCCATGTTGTTTGATAATGAGAAACGGTGAATGTTTTTTTCAGACATGCATCTGTAGCAAAAATAGATTTGGTTCGACATGCGGATATGGATTCCAAGATAGGATTCAAGACAAATGGAGCATGGTGATTAAGGTGCAAGCTTATCGATTCTTGCACGGAATTCACGTTGTGCATCATTAGTATGAACGTTGTTGAAAGCATGTGTAATGGATGGAGGGATTGAATGAGGTATGGATGAATTTGTTTGAGCATCATTATTATGAGCGTCGTTGAAAGCATGTGGAATGGAGTGTGGTGGCGAATGAGCTTTGGATGAATTTGGTAGAGTGGTTTGCTGAGAAGATGGTCGACTTGTAAATTGGGAAAGAGAATTGCTTTCGGAGTGAGAATTTTTTGATGGAAATTGTGAATTTCCATCGTATGTTCTTGACGATGAATTTTCACTTTTATTTTGCCTTTTGTTTGTTTGGAATCTTTGAGGGCTTTTTTAGCATGATAAGTTGCACGTCGACGTGCATTTATTTGTTCTTTATTTGCTGCATAGTATCTTCGCATGCATTCATCATTAGAAGTAGTAGACATTCCGACAAGTTATTGCACCTACACTAAAGAGAGATGGAGTGACAATGTTAGTTGGCAAGACAACAACCATGTTATTGTATGGAAGGGGAAAAAAGAAATTGAAGTCTACAATTTATTTTTGTTGATATATTATTAGACCAATGTGTTTGAAATGAAGTTTTAGTAATTTCTAGCTATAGAGGAAGATAATAAGATGTGTAACGTGTTGATAAAAATATGTTTGAGATTATATTTAAGTATTTTAGAGATGTATATGAATGCAATCGGATATGTAATGTGTAAAGTTGGTTGATTTGTTAATAGGGAAAAAGTTAAAGTATTGTGAATTACCTTAAATGAAATTATATACAATTAGATGTTTTGTTGGAAAACATATGAGTAAAGAATAAGAGATATATTTGGAAAGTCATATAAAATAATATTGTTTATAAACATATTTTTAAAATAAGATAATACAAATTAGGAATAACACAAGAGTACTTGTAATCATATTTATCTATGATATTGAGATTTTATTGATTGCTTGAAGGATGTTGTTGCATTCTGTTGAGAATTGCAAGCTCTCTTCTTTGATGATAACACATTTCAAGCGTGGTATGTCTCTAAATGTTTCTGTCTTCACTGATAGTGTGAAGATGTGGTCTGTCCAGAGTGCTTTGGAGGCAATTTCCTTTATTACATCAGGATCATTGGATAACAAATAGAAGTCCTTAGCATTAACTCCAAGAATTGTAGATGATGTGTCTTCAAAAGCAATTGTTGAAAGCAACTGACCAGTGTGATCTTGTACATCTATCTTTAGTAAGTATCTGTAATCACAGTCAGTTACTTCGATGTTGCATTTATGGCAATACCATGTGTTTGCATTCTTTGGAATAAGTTTCTTCATGCATTTTTTCTTATCAACAATAGATGGGCATGATAGGTAGTACAAATTGTCCATCCATGCTTTTGTTATTGTTCCCTTGACTTGCTAGAATGTATGTATATCTAAGGACTCGATATTGTAAATATCCGCAATCGTTATTTTCTTGGGTTGATGGCCAAAATAAGGTGAATATATTTTTGTCAGTGGTGTAGAAATTGTAGTGGAACCTTCTTTTCTAAACCATGACTTTAGGATATTAGCCTCTTCGATGTCAGGATCTACAAGAATAATCGATCTTGTTGTAGTACCGACATTTTTCCTATTAAATTCAGCAACATGAGCAGACTTGATTTCTATGATGGGATTATTTCCTGTAGCACATAAGTTGGAAATTTCTTTTGATACTCCATCAAAATTATCTTCCCAAAAGATTGCATCCATGTTATATCACGACATGTCCTGAAGATTTATTGTGTTTCGTAACTTTTAAGCCATCTTTTCTATGTAAGGTGCATGGATTGGAAATGCTAGTAACAATACCAATAACATCAACAATGGAGTTCACGTTTGTTGTTTTGATGTCATTGATTGATTTTATATTGAAATGCACCGTTGGGTTGGATCTTTTTTCGTTGGCAACATGATCTATGGTAGATGTAGCATTTAACAAAATTTCCCACTCATTGTTTAAGTGGTTGTATTGTTTATTAGCCATTTTCACATTGCCTTTTGAGACAATGTACATATTTCCAACTTGGATTTTATCAAAGAAAAAATCGGCAACATTGTTGAAACACATAATGTGTATTTCCCCACCTTCTGTATCATAGAGGTCGAAGCCAAACATTTTACCAGGACCATATTGATTTTGAAATTTTCAAAGAGGTGTCTTTCTTTGAACATATCCTTTTATGCACCAATTTGAATGGTAAGGGTTTATTTCTTTGATTGGAATTTGGACTGGTGTAATGGATGCAGTAGGAATGTCTGAAACGGTGCAGTGCCTTTTTGACGAAGGTTGTTGTTTCGATGACAACGGATCTTCTTCTTGAGAAGTGATCGGGATACTCAGATTTTTTGGAATACCAAATAAAGGTGTAGCTGTAGTACAAATTTCGAAGTCTAGTAGCGTTATAGAGCTACATGGTAAATGATAGTAATAAGAGAAATTGTTAGAGTTCAAAGTGATATGAAGGAAATATGTAAAGTTTAAATAAGAATTTTGTAACAAACTTACATTGATGGACCAATAGTTGACGTAGTCCAATTTTTAACATGTATAATTGAACCTTTTTGAAGCAAGCTTGCTTCAACGAGGTCATTGTAAGTTATTGGAAGCATAAGGTGCTTCATATGTG
This sequence comes from Pinus albicaulis, assembly GCA_034641835.2. Classification (NCBI taxonomy): domain Eukaryota; kingdom Viridiplantae; phylum Streptophyta; class Pinopsida; order Pinales; family Pinaceae; genus Pinus; species Pinus albicaulis. Next base: position 169,828 of record JAXQQM020082216.1, read on the forward strand.
TGCCATCAGAGATGGCGGTGCGATATCGTACTGTTGAAATTTTCATTGATGTAATACGTTCAAGTTCAACGATTTGTAGAAATGGTTGAATATGACTTTTCCCCGAGAGCATTAAGGAAATAACATTCTCAGTAACATTTGTTGTCATTTTTTGAAAACAAAGATAAAAGAATAATTAAAATTTTTTATATGTGGTTTCGAGTTAGATGTATAATTATGATTCTTGTAGAACTACATGAGAAGTTAAAGACAGCCGAAGTGGACCATTATTAGGTAGATGTAAGTTAAAAATTAATGATGTCTGTGATTGAAAAAAATATGGCTATATGTAAAACTAATGTTTTTTTTTAAATCATGGATGAAGCTATAGTTATTGCTTGAAAAGTTAGTTTTTGTAAATTAATCTAAATTTTAATATATAAAAATTATGGATAATTTGTATGTAAATCTTAGTTAAGTTAAAACTAATGACTATGTTGAATATAAAAAACTAAATCATAAAAATGTTGATGGTGTTAGAAAGAATGTTGTACAAAACATAGGAAAATAATGTTTCTTCAATTTATTAATATGAAACTGTAATTATTATTCAAAGTCTCAAAATAAAATTTAAATTAAGTAATTCAAATAACAATGGATTTGGTGACATAATTTGAATTCAACTATTTTTTTCATCTTAAATACATCTAACTTAGTAGTGCAATTTTTTGCATAACTTAGTGGTAGATTGTTTTCCTAACATTTGAGCATTCATGAAAGAAATTCGTATAAATAAAAAAATATGAAAGTAACAAATTCCCATGCCCTTGCCTTGAAATTAATTAGCAATTAATATACACCTATAACAATTCACACTTACACTTATGTGTAAGGGAGGAAGGACACAAAATTAAATATATCATACCTATAATAATATTCACTCTTTATTAAATGATGGAGGGGTTATTAAGGTAGTGGATATTATTAGACACCAAATCCTTTGGGATTTCGAGAATACTTTTTAAATATGTAAATATCATAGATATGAAATATTGGAATAGGAACCTACCATCGATGATGAAGATTTGCATTTAAAATGCTATATATGTTTATTAAAATCAACAAAAATCAATTCAATCCTAAAATTACTCCTTAGTTTTACATGGTATTATAATGGATTCACCTATTTTGGATTTCCCCTTAAGTCAAATTGTTACCATCCACGAGAGTGGTCATGGATCATAAAGAGGATTGCAAAAAAGATTAAAAATTGGTGTTATAGATGGCTCTCACTATGGGTAGAATAATATTGGTTAAATAAATATTAGATATCACACTGGTTTACTAGTTAACTCTCTTCAAAATTTCAAAAATTATCATAAACAAGATCTGTCACGTTATGTTCAATTTTCTTTAGACTGGGAAAAAGACAAAAGCTAACAACATACATCTTTCTATTGCCTAAACTACATGAGATTATTTATCTTAAAATAATATCACACCATATTTTCAATTATAAAATAATCTATCAATCTATACACACCTAAGGAGCTTCAGAGTAGACCAACCACATGCAACATACTTTTGTTATTCGAACTTCCCTAAATAAATGTGTAATCTGCATTCTTCCACTTTAAATAAAGTGTTTTATTTTGAAAAGAAAATGAGATTTGGTATGCATTTAAGTTTTTAATAACTATAATTGAGATTTAAAGGTATTTTCAGATGGGTCCATATTATAATTGAGGTAACTAGAGAGGATTGACATTGTCTATGTTCTCCTAAAATGAAATAGCATTGTGGCTCAGGTTTTTCCCAATTCCACACCCCTGCAAACAATCTGAACTGGAGATATCACAAAAAAGTACATCCCCTGGCCCCAATTGAAAGGTTTTCATTTTATTTGACAATAAGAATGTTGCATAATAAATGATAACATGATTACAGCAATAGTGAAAGATCGCATTAAGTTAAATAACTCAAATCAATTTTCATGAGAAAAATCATGTGAGCAGCCATCCAAACAGAAATCTCCAGACAACTGAAACATATGACAAGGGTTTATCTAGTTGTAGTAAACAAATCCAAAAAGGTGTAGTTGCAGGGATCGCTTCAAAAATATTTGAGGCATATGGAAGGAACATATCATTCAAATGAAAGAAGAAACAAATATAGGTCATAAATCAAAATAAGCAAACCAAAATTGCAGGCAAACCAAAAAAAACAAACCAGATTTTCCAAAACGATCAGAATGATCTGAGCTCATACTGAATTGATTGGAAATTTCTGTAATCTATTAGCCCAACAAAGAATATCAATGACTTGGTATCTGACCAAGTCAGTGAACCCAAACCAGAACTAAGTACCCCATATGTAAGGAAGCAGCTAGACTATCATAAGCACAAACTTAATAAAGTCTTAATACAATAGCTTGCTGCTAACTTGTAATAACTGTGGATAACAAAAGATCTGGATTCTAGATAAAATACAGTTCATACTGATCAGAACTCTATGATAGAAAGCTCCTTTATAATGAGGAAATAAAAATGCTTTTGATGAAGATAAATCAATTTCAATAAAAATTATTGAGAAGCCCACTCAGCATTGGAAAAGTCGAGATCATTATAAGCCTATAGAAGTATGTTAGGGTTAGATTAGAGTAAGGTTGTGCCCAAGATTTCTAAACTTTTTTTGTTTGTCTTGTTTTCATGTTTTGTTGCAGATAGATATGTCCTGGATCCATTAAAGTATATTCACATTATCTGAGTGTATGTCATATGTTTCTTAATGCTTTTCATTCATATATCTCAGCTTCAAATGAAAATGGTACATAACTCATGATACACAATATATATGAATCGGATGATGGAGCACAAAATTTATACAAATACGTTGTAAGTTTCATTCAAACTTTAGCTTTATACAGTAAGCTAAAACTCATTTTCTTATTGTTTCTTCTCAGGTTTGAAACAAATTGGAAGAAAACTGAGTTACATTACTGTGCACATCTAACCTGTTATTGTCCTTCTAGCTACCAGAGAGCTGGAGAAACCATCCACTCTGAACCAGTCACAACAATACAATTTGTCACAGTTGTGTTGTATTGTTTCAATAATTACAGCTATATTTTGAGTTTCACCCTTCTCGACTTGGCAGGTCATTTAACCAGTGGAATATTAGGACTATTTGTTTATGAATGGGAACTCTTGCGTTGAAGAGCAACCATTTCATTTTAAAAACCAGACAGTGATGATTTTTTTTCAACTCCCACTGGATACAATATCACACTTTCTAACCTACAAAATACCATTTCACAGTCTTGGCTGTATTTTATTAAAAGCCAACAACAATAGTAGTAGGGGACAACGTGGATTGGGACCAGTTAGGCTCTATTTTATAAAGGCTGGGTTAATAGACAAACATAAAAGCATTAACAAACATATTAAGCATTCTAATGCATTCTACCCAAGTGCCTCCTCACAGTCCCCTAGCACCTCAGTGGTATAAGCTGGAGGACAAGAAATGGGACAAACTCCTCAGGTGAAAACATGGCAACATGATGTCATGAGAAAAGATTGATCGAGTAATTCAGGTTCATGCATAAACTACATGAGATTATGTATCTTATGTTGAGTGTGGAATTAATGCTCTCTAGAGTCAATATTGGATTGACACCTTGCTGTCCAGTTCCACCAACATGGAATGTTGAGGAATATCCCATCACCCTCATCAGCTGACTATGTTCTTGAGCCTCGAACTACCTATATTTTACCGTGCACATCTAACCTATTATTATCCTTCTAGCTACCAGAGAGCTAGAGAAACCATCCACTCTGAACCAGTCACAACAATACAGTTTGTCATAGTTGTGTTGTATTGTTTCAATAATTACATCTATATTTTGAGTTTCACCCTTCTCGACTTGGCAGGTCATTTAACCAGTGGAATATTAGGACTATTTGTTTATGAATGGGAAGTCTTGCGTTGAAGAGTAACCATTTCATTTAAAAAAACCAGACAGTGATGATTTGTTTTTCAACTCCCACCAGATACAATATCACACTTTCTAACCTACAAAATACCATTTCACAGTCTTGGTTGTATTTTATTAAAAGCCAACAACAATAGCAGTAGGGGACAACGTGGATTGGGACCAATTAGGCTCTGTTTTCTAAAGGCTGGGTTAATAGACAAACAGAAAAACATTAACAAACATATTAAGCATTCTAATGCATTCTACCCAAGTGCCTCCTCACAGTCCCCTGGCACCTCAGTGGTATAAGCTGGAGGACAAGAAATGGGACAAACTCCTCGGGTGATAACATGGCAGCATGATGTCATGAGAAAATATTGATCGAATAATTCAGGTTCATGCATAAACTACATGAGATTATGTATCTTATGTTGAGTGTGAAATTAATGCTCTCTAGAGTCAATATTGGATTGACACCTTGATGTCCAATTCCACCAACATGGAATGTTGAGGAATATCCCATCACCCTCATCAGCTGACTATGTTCTTGAGCCTTGGACTACCTATATTTTATACATTTGGTTCATTCTCATGATTTTCCATCTGGGATGCTAATAATTTATATGTATATGTCTACTTTATATTACTTGTTTCCTTAGTCTTTAATGTTTATAAAAGCTTCTGATCTCAGTTATTTTGTTTCCTTTCCCCAGCCTTCTCAGGACAATACGCTGTGATTTTCGATTTCTTTACTTGGATATTCTTTGCTTCTCAGGCTCAAGTTTTAGTATGGACTCTTATTCATTGTTTCTCTGATGTTCTAGGTTCTAGTCTTGAGATGGAAAGTGAAATCAATGATGATGGAGATTACCTAGTTTCACACTAATCATAAAACCAGATTTGGGCAGCCTCAGGCCTCCTCATCATTCTCTTGTTTATCTTGAGTCAGTGTTCAAAATCTTGGAATGGAGATAAATCAGCAACAAGCAGTGATATTAATCTTTGCATTGCAGCACTCATACCTTCCATCAACTTTACAAAGAAACCTCACATCAACAGCGGATTCACATGGTTGCAAAAGAAACGTTCTAACACCCAGTTCGGGCTATTAACTGACACCAAAGCATCCTTGCTCCAGCAACTCTATTTTTAATGCATCTTCTTAATAGTTTTAATAGTTTTAGTTTTAGGGTCTTTCTGCCCCACTATCCCACAACGAAGCTTGGCAAGCCGCAAAGGTATAGATTTTGGATTGGAGTGATGATGATGACTCTCTTCCATCTTGACATTGCAGCACTCATACCTTCCATCAACTTTACAAAGCAACCTCACATCCACATTGGATTCACATGGTTGCAAAAGAAACATTCTAACAACCAGTTTAGGCTATTAACTGACACCAAAGCATACAATTCTTACTCTGCCCTTGTCATATTAGTTGGAATAACAAGTGCAATAAGAAAGCTACCGGAATGACAATACAATTTGTCACAGTTGTGTTGTATTGTTTCAATAATTATAGCTATATTTTGAGTTTCACCCTTCTCGACTTGGCAGGTCATTTAACCAGTGGAATATTAGGACTATTTGTTTATGAATGGGAAGTCTTGCGTTGAAGAGTAACCATTTCATTTAAAAAAACCAGACAGTGATGATTTGTTTTTCAAATCCCACCGGATACAATATCACACTTTCTAACCTACAAAATACCATTTCACAGTCTTGGTTTTATTTTATTAAAAGCCAACAACAATAGCAGTAGGGGACAACGTGGATTTGGAATAATTAGGCTCTGTTTTCTAAAGGCTGGGTTAATAGACAAACATAAAATCATTAACAAACATATTAAGCATTATAATGCATTCTACCCAAGTGCCTCCTCATAGTCCACAGGCACCTCAGTGGTATAAGCTGGAGGACAAGAAATGGGACAAACTCCTCAGGTGATAACATGGCAGCATGATGTCATGAGAAAAGATTGATCGAGTAATTCAGGTTCATGCATAAACTACATGAGATTATGTATCTTAAAATAATATCACACCATATTTCCAATTATAAAATAATCTATTAATCTATACACACCTAAGGAGCTTCAGAGTAGACCAACCACATGCAACATACTTTTGTTATTCGAACTGCCCTAAATAAATGTGTAATATGCATTCTTCCACTTTAAATAAAGTGTTTTATTTTGAAAAGAAAATGAGAGTTGGTATGCATTTAAATATGTAATAACTATAATTGAGATTTAAAGGTATTTTCAGATGGGTCCATATTATAATTGAGGTAACTAGAGAGGATTGACATTGTCTATGTTCTCCTAAAATGAAATAGCATTGTGGCTCAGGTTTTTCCCAATTTCACACCCTTGCAAACAATCTGAACTGGAGATATCACAAAAAAGTACATCCCCTGGCCCCAATTGAAAGGTTTTCATTTTATTTGACAATAAGAATGTTGCATAGTAAATGATAACATGATTATAGCAATAGTGAAAGATCACATTAAGTTAAATAACTCAAATCAATTTTCATGAGAAAAATCATGTGAGCAGCCATCCAAACAGAAATCTCCAGACAACTGAAACATATGACAGGGGTTTATCTAGTTGTAGTAAACAAATCCAAAAAGGTGTAGTTGCAGGGATCACTTCAAAAATATTTGAGGCATATGGAAGGAACATATCATTCAAATTAAAGAAGAAACAAATATAGTTCATAAATCAAAATAAGCAAACCAAAATTGCAGGCAAACCAAAAAAACAAACCAGATTTTCCAAAACGATCAGAATGATCTGAGCTCATACTGAATTGATTGGAAATTTCTGTAATCTATTAGCCCAACAAAGAATATCAATGACTTAGTATCTGACCAAGTCAGTGAACCCAAACCAGAACTGAGTACCCAATATGTAAGGAAGCAGCTAGACTATCATAAGCACAAACTTAATAAATTCCTAATACAATAGCTTGTTGCTAACTTGTAATAAATGTGGATAAGAGAACATCTAGATTCTAGATAAAATAAAGTTCATACTTATCAGAACACTATGATAGAAAGCTCCTTTATAATGAGGAAATAAAAATGCTTTTGATGAAGATAAAACAATTTCAATAAAAATTATTGAGAAGCCCACTCAGCATTGGAAAAGTCGAGATCATTATAAGCCTATAGAAGTATGTTAGGGTTAGATTAGAGTAAGGTCGTGCCCAAGATTTCTAAACTTTTTTCATTTGTCGTGCCCAAGATATGTCCTGGATCCATTAAAGTATATTCAAATTAACTGAGTGTATGTCCTATGTTTCTTAATGTTTTTCATTCATATATCTCAGCTTCAAATGAAAATGGTACATAACTCATGATACACAATATATATGAATCAGATGATGGAGCACAAATTTTATACAAATAAGCTGTAAGTTTCATTCAAACTTTAGCTTTGTACAGTAAGCTAAAACTCATTTTCTTATTGTTTCTTCTCAGGTTTGAAACAAATTGGAAGAAAACTGAGTTACATTACTGTGCACATCTAACCTATTATTGTCCTTCTAGCTGCTACCAGAGAGCTAGAGAAACCATCCACTCTGAACCAGTCACAACAATACAGTTTGTCATAGTTGTGTTGTATTGTTTCAATAATTACAGCTATATTTTGAGTTTCACCCTTCTCGACTTGGCAGGTCATTTAACCAGTGGAATATTAGGACTATTTGTTTATGAATGGGAAGTCTTGTGTTGAAGAGTAACCATTTCATTTAAGAAAACTAGACAGTGATGATTTGTTTTTCAACTCCCACCGGATATAATATCACACTTTCTAACCTACAAAATACCATTTCACAGTCTTGGTTGTATTTTATTAAAAGCCAACAACAATAGCAGTAGGGGACAATGTGGATTGGGACCAATTAGGCTATGTTTTCTAAAGGCTGGGTTAATAGACAAACAGAAAATCATTAACAAACATATTAAGCATTCTAATGCATTCTACCCAAGTGCCTCCTCACAGTCCCCTGGCACCTCATTGGTATAAGATGGAGGACAAGAAATGGGACAAACTCCTCAGGTGATAACATGGCAGCATGATGTCATGAGAAAATATTGATCGAGTAATTCAGGTTCATGCATAAACTACATGAGATTATGTATCTTATGTTGAGTGTGGAATTAATGCTCTCTAGAGTCAATATTGGATTGACACCTTGCTGTCCAATTCCACCAACATGGAATGTTGAGGAATATCCCATCACCCTCATCTGCTGACTATGTTCTTGAGCCTCAAACTACCTATATTTTATACATTTGGTTCATTCTCATGATTTTCCATCTGGGATGCTAATAATTTATATTTAGAGTATATGTCTACTTTATATTACTTGTTTCCTTAGTCTTAATGTTTATAAAAGCTTCTGATCTCAGTTATTTTGTTTCCTTTCCCCAACCTCCTGCAGAACTATCTATATAAATTTTCAATTTTCACACTATCACTTGAAGCTAAGTTTGGTAGCCATAGACTCCATATTCTATTGTTTCTAGATTGGTTTTTGATCTGAATGGAAATTGAAATCCAATGATGATGAAATTTTCAATTTTCACACTATCACTTGAAGCTAAGTTTGGTAGCCATAGACTCTATATTCTATTGTTTCTATATTGGTTTCTGATCTGAATAGAAATTGAAATCCAATGATGACTCTCTTCCATGTTGACATTGCAGCACTCATACCTTCCATCAACTTTACAAAGCAACCTCACATCAACAGCGGATTCACATGGTTGCAAAAGAAACGTTCTAACACCCAGTTCAGGCTATTAACTGACACCAAAGCATCCTTGCTCCAGCAACTCTGTTTTTAATACATCTTCTTAATAGTTTTAATAGTTTTAGTTTTAGGGTCTTTCTACCCCACTGTCCCACAATGAACCTTAGCAAGCCACAAAGGTATAGATTTTGGATTGGAGTGATGATGATGACTCTCTTCCATCTTGACATTGTAGCACTCATACCTTCCATCAACTTTACAAAGCAACCTCACATCAACAATGGATTCACATGGTTGCAAAAGAAACATTCTAACAAACAGTTTAGGCTATTAACTGACACCAAAGCATGAAATTCTGCTGCTGAAGATCATCAAATCATCATTGGAATTCTTGTTCCAATTACTCACAAATAATTGGAAGAAGTAACGATATAGGTTCTGTACTGGATTTACTCTACCCTTGTCATATTAGTTGGAATAACAAGTGCAATAAGAAAGCTAGTGGAATGACAATACAGTTTGTCACAGTTATGTTGTATTGTTTCAATAATTACAGCTATATTTTTAGTTTCACCCTTCTCGACTTGGCAAGTCATTTAACCAGTGGCATATTAGGAGTATTTGTTTATGAACAAGACTTCCCATTCATAAACAAATAGTCCTAATATTCCACTGGTTGAATGACCTGCCAAGTCGAGAAGGGTGAAACTCAAAATATAGCTGTAATTATTGAAACAATGCAACACCACTGTGACAAACTATATATATAAAAATTATTGAAATGATTGAACATAACAGTCTGATGCATTATCACTCATAACAGGGACTTCAAACATCTCAAAATATAGAAAGTGTCGCTCTACTCTATTCCACTCCATACTCATTCATATATATATATATATATATATATATATATATATATATATATATATATATATATATATATATATATATATATATATATATATATGAATTATTAAAAGCCAACAACAATAGCAGTAGGGGACAACATGGATAGGGACCTAGACAAATAGAAAAAGACCTGTCATAAGTGGCATTGATCTTTAACATCTAAAAAAACCTCGATCAAAACTGAAGCCACAAATGGGCAGGTGAGAAAGAGATGGCATGTGTCTTTTGACTTATTCCTACATAGTTCGCATCTCCTTGGACCCTAAAAGCCTCTTCTTAGTAAATTTTCCCAATTAGGCTCTGTTTTCTAAAGGCTAGGTTAATAGACAAACAGAATAGGTTCAATAATACATTGAACAATGTGAGCTTGAATAATACATTGAACAATGTCAGCTTGAAATTCGTGCCATTAAAGTTTTAAATGAAATTTCTGATAATTTCCAGGGTCGACCCAAATTTTAAGATAACAGATGTCTTTGACTGAGGTTTTTCCTTTAAATATATTTCCAACCCATGTTAAGTTATCCTCCTACCCCGACAAAATAATACCTGCAAGATTCAATTGAAGTTTTTACTGCTCCTATTCCTCTATTAAAGGACCTGAGAAGGTAATCTCCCACGCCTCTAACCATGTATTCAAAACCATAATAGGCATAATAGGATTTCAAATTTCTTTTTGTTCAGAGCCCCGATCTAGGGAAATGTGAAAATAAATGTCTTTGACTGAGGTTTTTCCTTTAAATATATTTTTGACCCATGTCAAGTTATCCTCCTACCCCGACAAAATAATACTTGCAAGATTCACTGAAGTTTGTACTGCTCCCATTCCTCTATTAAAGGACCTGAGAAGGTAATCTCCCACGCCTCTAAGCATGTATTCAAAACCATAATAGGCATAATAGGATTTCAAACTACATAAATTTTATTCAGATAAGAACAACCTGAGAAGAAAGTCTAAGAAATTCGGTGAAACAGTACACCCTCGAACCAAAACAAAGACCACGGCCCGTCAGACTACTCTCAGCTTCCACAACTCGATTTCACCCGAGATTAAAGCAGACATTGAACAACCTGAGAAGAAAGTCTCAGAAATTCGGCGAAATAGTAGCTCTGAATCTTTGAAGGCTAATGAAGTCACATACATGGAAGTAACCTATTGATCCTTTCAAAGCAAATTTTAAGATAACACCTAAACGAACAACACCGAACTGAGGAAATCATTTGTGCAATCCCCAGCACAGTTAAAAAAGGGGTTTGGAGCAAGTCAGGTCAAAATGTTTCTGACTTTCTCTTGCATATTCAGAACTTACATCAATAGGTTATGAATGCCATACCTAACAGCGGTCAGTAGCACTCACAGGAAAACTGGAACAGACGCAGCACTCACAGGAAAACTAGAACAGACGCAACAGTCAGCAGCAGACAAACTGGAACAGACGCAGCAGTCAGCAGCACTCACAGGCAAACTCGAACAGACGCAGCAGTCAGTAGCAAGTTTCTTCAGTTCTTCACTGGAATAGACAACAGCATATGAGAGATAAAGAATGAATAAAAGAAAGACATTTAAAACAAAATATGAAAACTACCAGAACAAACTAATAACTACCAATCTTGTTGGTTTTTCCATCTACGGCTACAGCTCTCCCTCCTCATTCTTCCAGCTACCCCTTCTCTGCAACAAATGCGACTATTACCCAGGGAAGATGACTGTAGCTGATTAATGTTGGAAATTGCATATTAAGGTTTTTGGTTATGTTTTGTTTTTTTTAACTGTTTTATATATATGGCTCAGCTTTCTTCAATTGTATAACAAAACATCTAACGGTCAACAATAGGTTATTTTCAAATAATAACGTGTTACAACGTAATAAAAAAAAAAAAAAAATATTTAAAAAATTAAACATCATAAATATTATTACTCTAATGGATTAGATTGTACAAAATTAATACCAAAATTAATATTTATAATTTAAAAGATATCATTTAAAATAATTAAAACAAGAATTGAAAAATGTTAAAGTTTCCATATCATTCTGAGATACATATGTAAAAAGTGAATATTTTAATATTTTCCCATAATATTTGTTGATTCCCTTTTAAGGCACTTCATTTTTGAACTGCCAAATCCGCATCACTTATATCATTTTAACACTCTGATTTGACTGCTTATAATGAATCATAAAGCCACATCGTTAAAGGGTACGCATTTTCACAGCCCCGTCGCTATCCATTCACTGTTAGTTGATCAAACAATCGTTACTCAATTAATGACTTCCTCTTCAATTCACATTTTAAAATCTATCATGTAATGTACCGCCTCAACTACCCTTGTACGTTGTGCATCGCAATGGTCTCACCCTCCTTTTTATGGCAACTCCACGTTGTATTTACCAATTTCATTGGATGTCAAATTAATAAATTTGCAGCAGAATCAATTTTTTTTTGTTCTCTTTGGATTGATTATGTTTTATTTATATAACTGAAATATTTAGGTTTAGAGTTTTAAGTATCGCTAATTTTTTAAAATATTTTAGAATCGTAAAATTTATTTTTCAATTCAAATTATAC
>JAXQQM020071125.1:0-81409 GCA_034641835.2 Pinus albicaulis
CCACTGTTACACTAAAAAATGTCACCGTGACATTCTGCTGACTGTATGAGCTCATTGACACTCATACTTACCTCCTCTGCAAGTCTTACGACCTTTGTTCCCTATTCCAAGCCTCAGAACTGGAAGAAAAACCCTAAAAATATCTGAAACTCAGGGTACGCAGGTAACATGAAACCTTCTTGCGTTTTTAGCTAGGGTACGCAGGTAATGTGAAGAGAAACTGCGTTCTAGAATGAATTTTTCCAGTGTAATGCCTTCGGTACCCTTGTAAAGTAAAAAAGCGCGAAAGAAAAATGAAAAAGTTGAATTTTGGTCAATTCTAGAAGGTTTTGGATGAGATTTTTTGGGGATGAGTACGCTTTAGTAAGGTGCATGTATCCCACACCTTAAGGAACTAATCCCTTGATGTAAGGAGCCTATCCCTTTGAAGGAGGATTCTATCCCTTAAAAAGTGGAATCCTAACCTCCTCATCTGCTCTATAAAAGGAGGCATTGGGTAGCCTCAAAGAGTTAACAAGAAGATTGGTTAACAAGTTTTTGGGGTTGAAGGGAAGATTTTTGAGTTGAAGTGCTGTTAATATTTAGACTTCTTTCTGATCAACTTTTGAGAGGAAATATCACATACCTCTTTATGCTTCTAGAGGAAGAGTGCAAGACTTATCAAACTAGAGGAGACTTATCAAAGGTTCTTCTATATATTTTAATATTAATACAATCAAGTTTTTTTTTTCTCAATAAATCGTCATTCGATTGTTTAATTCAATAAGTTGTCGTTTGATCATTTATTTCATAGATTCCCTGATCACTATGATAGGTATGTTTTATGATTATTTGTTATACATGTGCTATTTAATATTTTCTTGTTTGTGATTGCAGATCGACGAAAGATGACACTTTCTTGCTACGAAAGAACTCTTGTTGCGACAAAAGAGCTCTTGACTGCAAATAAGCATTTGGATCTAAGATAGGATCGACACCGTCATATCATTTAATTGTAAAATGAATATACTTAGAGAAAGACAAACTTAGTTGTTCGTTTGTTGCTAGATTGTCTTCTGACACTAGGGAGATTGGTCTTGTCTGCAAGAACGATTTATCTTTGGAACTCTCACCCGATTTTCTTGACAGCACTTGATTGGTTCTTAGATTACATTAGAATCATCTTGTGTTTTAGAATTCTCTTGCATAGATCACATTTGCATAATTAGAATTCTCATTTTCAGAATATGAATGAAAAATGTGCATAGATTACATTTGCATACTTTTCATGTGAATTGTGCATAGATTACAATTGCATAGTTTACATTCTGAAAAATCAATCGTAGATTTAGATCAATTTTCTTTGATTTGAATTTAGATAGTTTTATGTTTGTTTTAAAAAAACACAAAAATAAAAAAAATTGTTTTGGGATTGATTTGCATTAGTTTTTCTTGATGAAATTAGTGCATTAGAGAATTTGTTATATTTTCTCTTATTTATCAATCTTTGCATTGTTGGAAGTGAATGGAAACTCTCTCCTTACTTTAGTTAGGATTCATCGAATTGAAAAGATTACATTATCATATTCGATTGCATTCAGTTTTGGTTTGGGTCATAACACCATTGGTTTCATATCCATTTACCCTTTTGAGTAATAACAGCCTAAATAACACAACGCTTAATTAAAATTCATCTAGTAATTTTTACATTTCTAGGGCTCTTATCACCAACATAGCTTAGGCTAGTATCTTGGAGTAGGGAGTAATTAACTCTCCAAGGTAGTAAAACAAACAAGTAGACAAATCTTGCGGTAGGAAATAAATCCAATTGTAATTGGTACAATCTGGGAAGCTTCTCTTAAAGAAGTCAATCACGAGATCATGTCCGAACCTTTGAAACAATCAATTCTGTTTCATTGGGGAAGATATAAGATTTTGCGCTCATTACAAACGGTAAAACTTGGATTAACCATTGTCGAGGAGCCTGGGGTCACTTGTCGGTAAACCTCAGATTGACCATGTCAAGGAACCTTCAAGGGGATTAAGCTTTGTTACTTTGCCCTTGCGCGTGGAATTGGATCGTAGACTGTTCCCCCAGTTGTATTTGTTACTGTTGGTAACCTTAGTGTCCATAAGCTTAAGATTATTTCCTAAGGTGACGGTGAAGGAAAGATCTCACTGTACCTGGAGCAGACGTCGACTAGACTCAGTTGGACTCTCTGGGGGGTTCTCTTCACACGAGATGGTTTTGTGAAGAAACTTGTGCCAGTCTGTTTCATTAAGCAGGTTGTCGGGGTAACTGTTCCAACCGCCCTTTCTGTATTAAATTCTACAATGTTGGATTTCATCACCAACTAGTGTTTTTAGTACGGGAAGTTACTGTTTGTGTGTGGTTTGACTCCTAGATTTGATAGAGCGTGTTAATTTTTTTGTTTTTACTTTTAGAGACCATAGGTGTGAATTGTGAATTTTAATTGTTTAGGTGTGAATTGTTAATTGTTAATTTTAGTTTTAAAAAATTGTTAATAAAATTCACTGAAGTTGAATATAATGGCAACTATTCCGGAATTTACCAACCAAGGAACCCCTCTTAATGAGATTCCTAGTACTTTTCCTTCCTTTGGAAATGTTGGTCCTCCTTATATGGCTACTTTGTCATTACCTGGATTTACAATAGGTTTACCGATATGGTTATTTTCAACTTCGTTGGCCCCGAATACTCCAATTATTCCACCTCAACCGGATGCTTCACTTCAACAGAGTTCACCATCTCAACATCACCAACCTTCTGTTGACCCTTTACCTTCTTCGCCTAATATTTCTTCCTCCATTTCTTCCTCTTCGCTTGGTAAAAGTCTTGACGCTAGTAACCAGGTGGCTAAGAAGAAGAAGAAAGGGAAGAAAAAGAACAAGAAGAAGCAGGATAAGAAAGAAGTCAACCAACCAACCATGGTTGTAAGTGTTAGTTGTGTTGAGGAAACCTCCAACATGCATCGTAAACCCAAATACCCTTGCAAGCTTTGTAAGGGTGACCACTTCCTTATCAATTGTCCTGGTTTTCCGAAGGTCTTGGAAGTATGGTCTGAAAAATTTCATCAACTTTCCGTTGATCAGTCAACCAGTGATAGTCAGGTTCCTAGGAAAAAGGGTAAAGTTAGGTTTCCTTGTAAGTTATGCAAAGGGAGTCATCAAACTCACATTTTCCCTCACATGGATGAATCCTCAAGATTATTGGAAAACCTTACTATTCCACAACAAGAATTTCCAATTGGTTACCGTAAACTTTCTCCCAACCTACCGTCAACTGACGGAGTGCTTGATCTAATTTCAAGTACAGTCGATCCCACTCTTCCATTGGAGAGTGAAACTCATATCACTCAGGTTGATGATCCGTTAGTTGATCAAGTGGTCGATTCGATTTCACATTCGGTCGATCCCATTCTCCTTGTAGAGAATGAACTTCATATCATTCAGGTTCTTCTTGTTACATAAGATTCTTCTACGCTGGGGGGAATTTCACCTGTTTCTACAGAACCCCCTCCAAGTACTGAGGTCTTTTCCTTTGATTGGAATAAACTGACATAACCTCGTCTTCCTTCCTCCATCCCTTTCCAAATCATTGTGAAGTTTGGTGGTAGGGACATACACTGCACACAGGTAGATGAAGGTGCTTCTGTTAGTATTTTATCCTCAAATGCTTGGAAAGCTTTGGGTTCCCCTCAGCTTGTGCCTATTACACAGAATCTGAAAGCTTTTAACAGAACCATTACTGAACCTTTAGGGATCCTTCCTAAGTTTTCTATTACTTTGGAAGGTAAAACTATCTGTATTGATATTATGGTAGTTCGAGGTCCCTTGGATTTCAATTTACTCCTTGGGCGAGACTATGTTTATGTAATGAAAGCTGTCGTATCAACACTCTTTCGCGTGATGTCTTTCCCTCACAATGGCAATATTGTGACTGTAGACCAGCTTTCGTTCTCTAGTTTTGATTCGACTACCAATTATCCGACATCCCTCAATGTTCCTGATTCTAAAGTGGTATCTACCCCGCCACGGGTTAATTATGTGCCAACTGGTCCCATGTTTTCAGTTACCAATGTAAGTGAGCCTCTCACTGTTTGCTCGTCTTCCTTTGACTTAGATCTGGTATTTGACATGGAAAAATCTATGGGATTATTTGAACGTGATGTTCTTATCCCTTTTGAGTCCCTTGACATGTGTTCCTTCCAGAAAACTATTCGTCCTTCTGATGAAGACCTCTTGGAAGCCATGATCAAGGTGTGTCCATTGACATGTGTTTCTTCCAGTTGGAAGCCATGATCAAATCAGTTAGTTCCAAGGATGGTTCTTGTTACTGAGTCAACCTCGTTAAAAAATGAATCAGGTATGAGGACAGTTCTTTTCCTGTGTCAACCTCGTTAAAAAATGAATCAGTTGGTATGAGGAAAGTTCTTTTCCTGTGTCAACCTCATTAAAAAATGAATCAGTAGGTTATATAGGTAGATTGTAGAAAGTAGATACGAGGATAGTTTCTTTTACTGTGTCAACCTCATTAAAAAATGAAACATGTAGGTGAGGATAGTTCCTATTACTGAGTCAACCTCGTTAAAAAATGAATCAGATGTGAGGATATTTCCTTTTACTGTGTCAACCTCATTAAAAAATGAATCAGGTGCGAGGATAGTTCCTTGTACTCTGTCAACCTCGTTAAAAAATGAATCAGTGAGTCTGAGGATAGTTCCTTTTACTGTGTCAACCTCATTAAAAAATGAATCAGTATGTAGATTATAGAAAGTAGATTGGTAGATTAGAATAAATAGTTTCTAAGGACGGTTCTTTTCTCGTGTCAACCTCCCTAAAAAATGAATCAGTGGTCCGAGGATAGTTCCTTTTACTGTGTCAACCTCATTAAAAAATGAATCAATGGCCTGAGGACTGTTCTTTTCCTGTGTCAACCTCGTTAAAAAATGAATTAGTTGGTCAGAGGATAGTTCCTATTACTGAGTCAACCTCATTAAAAAATGAATTAGGTATGAGGACAGTCTTTTCCTGTGTCAGCCTCATTAAAAAATTAATCATTAGGTTATGGTGGTGTGTTAAGTAGATACGAGGATAGTTTCTTTTCACGTGTCAACTCGTTAAAAAATGAAACATGTAGGTGAGGATAGTTCCTTTTACTGTGTCAACCTCGTTAAAAAATGAAACACGTTGCCATGAGCATAGTTCTTTTCCTGTGTCGAGCTCGTTAAAAAATGAAACAAATCCTCCCCTAATTCAGTCGAGTCTTTGAATAGACCTCGTAAATGTTAAGTCATATATTTAGGTTATTTTTTAGGTTGGTTCTTTCATATGATCTCGTAAATGAACCTTCATTCCATCTAGCTATTAATTACCATCTGTGTACTTAGTTGAATGAAATGAAGCTGGGGGGGCATGCACTCTAGCAGTTACGCTTAGGGGGCATCAAGCACAGTTTTCTCTCTGTTTCAAGCTTGTGTAAAAATGAAACCACTCTGAAGCATAGTTTTTCTCTGTTTCAAGATTTTGTAAAAATGAAACCTATCTTGAGTCAATTTCAGTTATTTTCAAGACTCGTTAAACTCATGAAAATCCCGAGATTATTTTGCTATCTTTCATTCTCGTAAAACACATGAAAATGCCGAGTTATTTCCGTCTTTTCCTACTCGTAAATTAAATTGAAAGTCGGCCACAGGAGTACATTTTTATCCCTTTTTCGAACTCGTTAAAACTTATGAAAAAGTGAAAACCATGAGTACATTTTTATCCCTTTTTCGAACTCGTTAAAACTTACTGAAAAAGCGAAACCTTGGAGTCCTCTTTTAAGCCCTTTTCAGACTCTCTAAACATGAAAATATTGTCGAGTACTTGATTATTCGAACTCGTTAAAGTAAATGAATGATCGTCCCTTCAGTATAAGTTTACCCCTTTTACGGACTGAAATGGACTATTTACGAAAAAGGTATACGTTGACTAATTACGATCAATAGAGTTCTCTCCCGCATTATTTTATCCTTTTTCGGGCTCGAGAGACTAAATTTACGAAAAAGTACACCCATGGAGTTTTCTTAAGTTTTTTCTTCTGACTCCCTAAAATTGAAAAACATCGAGTTTCTCCTATACTGGACTCGTTAAAATTTAACAATAAAGGACCTGTTCAAATTTCAAACAGGAACAAACCACTCCTTTTTAGGGTTCGAATCTCAAACTAAGTTGGACTCATCCGAAGGATGAGCTTATAAACAAGCAAATGTTATCCTCCTCAAGCTTGTCAAAAATAAAGAGGTACTTGCCAGAAATGGTGGGGGAAAAGAGAGAAAAATGAACCTGTTTGTTACATTTTGATTATTCAGAAAACCGTTAACCACTCTTGAACATGACACTTTTGTTCACCTGGGTTGGGAAAATCCTTTTCCTAACAGTTAATCAAACCATATTGAAAGTCTTCAGCCGGTTTCTGGGTATTAGCTTTGGGTCAATTGTCACCAAGCCA
This sequence comes from Pinus albicaulis, assembly GCA_034641835.2. Taxonomy (NCBI): domain Eukaryota; kingdom Viridiplantae; phylum Streptophyta; class Pinopsida; order Pinales; family Pinaceae; genus Pinus; species Pinus albicaulis. Next base: position 6,494 of record JAXQQM020071125.1, read on the forward strand.
TCTACAGTGTCGTTATGTGTTCAAGAGGACAGTTCAAATAAACCATTCATCTGCAAAATATCTGTCATCCATTTTGACCATCCCTGAGTCAGTCCTTGCCAATATATTTTCAAAACTTGATCTATGATTTCATGTTGTGGGCTTGCCTACGACAGATCACTTTCTATCGACATCAGCACATTATCTAGGAAGTTGATCCAGAAATCGTCAGTACCTTGAAATCTGCATGCCTCAATGGCAGGTTTCTCGCTTTCGACGACAGGTTGCATCATTGACCTTCGATCGAATGATTCCGTGACATGTTCGACTTCAGCTCATTCATTCAAATTTCATGGATTGTACTGGGTACTTTGAGAGCCATTGGCATTACTGGTGGTTTCTCTCACACTTGTTAACAGTTCACATCATTGACTGGTAATCAAGTGGTTTCTACCATGTTCGACTTCAACACATTTATTCACATGGATAGAATCGTACTAGTTCGAGATGCGGAAATCAAGACCCTGGATCTAGTTTCTACCATCCAGGCTGCAAGGAATTTTGTTATCATTCATACAGTAGACTATTTATAAACAGATGGCTGCGTCCATACTGTGTCTACACATGTATATGCTGTGATGTATTCAAAATCATTCCTGTATCAGAACGATTTAAGTTATTTCTAGATAGTTTTGATCTGAGTATGGGAATGCCTACCTCAGTGATGATATGTATACATATATATATTTTGCATTGAATGTTTTTACAAGTTCCGACTGGGGTGTCCACAGGATGATCCTTGAAATTATAAAGTACTTCACTCTTCATATATGACAGACTTCATCTTCATCTATTTCAAACTTCTCACTTTAGGGGGCACTCTGTTACAGTAAAAAATGTCACCCTGACATTCTGCTGACTGTATGAGCTCATTGACACTCATACTTACCTCCTCTGCAAGTCTTACAATCTCAGTTCCTCATGTCAAGCCTTGAAAATTAGAGAAAAGTTCCTAAAAATCTCCTAAACTTTGGTATCGCACTTTCTCTATATTTTTCCTGCGGTCCTGCACCTAGTGTTCAGCTCTTCTGCGGACCTAAAATGAAATTTCTCTGTGTTATAGTGCAGACTCCTGTAAAACTCAAAAAGGCGATAAAGTAAAGTGAAAAAGTTGAATTTTGGTGAATTCTAGAAGGTTCTAGATGAGATTTTTTGGGGATGAGTACGCTTTAGTAAGGTGCATGTATCCAACACCTTAAGGAACTAATCCCTTGATGTGAGGAGCCTATCCCTTTTAATGAGGGTTCTATCCCTTTAAAGGTGGAATCCTAACCTCCTCATCTGCTCTATAAAAGGAGGAATTGGGTAGCCTAAAATGGGGTTGAAGGGAATATTTTTGAGTTGAAGTGCTGTTAAGATTTAGACTTCTTTCTGATGAGCTTTTGAGAGGAAAGATCACATACCTCTTTATGCTTCTAGAGGAAGAGTGCAAGACTTATCAAAGTAGAGGAGACTCCTGCTTCGGACCCCGGGAAGGCCTTTTGAACATCAAGGCTAAGGTTGTAAGGTTCTTCTATATATTTTAAGATTAATACAATCAAGTTTTGTTTTTCTCAATAAATCGTCGTTCGATTGTTTAATTCAATAAGCTGTCGTTTGATCATTTATTTCATAGATTCCTTTATCACTATGATAGGTATCTTTTATGATTATTTGTTATACAGGTGCTATTTAATATTTTCTTGTTTGTGATTGCAGATCGACGAAAGACGACACTTTCTCGCTACGAAAGAACTCTTGTTGCGACGGAAGGATTATTGTTGCGACAAAAGAGCTCTTGACCGCAAATAAGCATTTGGATCTAAGGTAGGATCGACACCTTCATAGCATTTAATTGTAAAACGAATATACTTAGAGAAAGATAAACTTAGTTGTTCATTTTTTGCTAGATTGTCTTCTGACACTAGGGAGATCGGTCTTGTCCGCAAGAACGATTTATCTTTGGAACTCTCACCCGATTTTCTTGACTTGCACTTGATTGGTTCTTAGATTACATTAAAATCATCTTGTGTTTGAGAATTCTCTTGCATAGATCACATTTGCATAATTAGAATTCTCATTTTCAGAATATGAATGAAAAATGTGCATAGATTACATTTGCATACTTTTCATGTGAATTGTGCATAGATTACAATTGCATAGTTTACATTCTGAAAAATCAATCATAGATTTAGATCAATTTTCTTTGATTTGAATTTAGATGTTTTTGTGCTTGTTTTAAAAACACAAAAATAAAAAATTGTTTTGGGATTGATTTGCATTAGTTTTTCTTGATAAAATTAGTGCATTAGAGAATTTGTTATATTTTCTCTTATTTATCAATCTTTGCATTGTTGGAAGCAAATGGAAACTCTCTCCTTAATTTAGTTAGGATTCATCGAATTGAAAAAATTACATTATCATATTCGATTGCATTCAGTTTTGGGTCGAGTCATAACACCATTGGTTTCATATCCATTTACCCTTTTTGAGTAATAACATCCTAAATAACACAGCGCTTAATTAAAATTCATCTAGTAATTTTTACATTTCTAGGGTTCTTATCACCAACATAGCTTAGGCTAGTATCTTGGAGTAGGGAGTAATTAACTCTCCAAGGTAGTAAAACAAACAAGTAGACAAATCTTGCGGTAGGAAATAAATCCAATTGTAATTGGTACAATCTGGGAAGCTTCTCTTAAAGAAGTCAATCACGAGATCATGTCCGAACCTTTGAAACAATCAATTTTGTTTCATTGGAGAAGATAGAAGATTTTGTGCGCATTACAAACGGTAAACCTCAGATTAACCATTGTCGAGGAGCCTGGGGTCACTTGTCGGTAAACCTTGAATTGACCATATCGAGGAACCTTCAAGGGGATTGAGCTTTGTTACTCTGCCCTTGCGCGTGGAATCGGATCGTAGACTGTTCCCCCAGTTGTATTTGTTACTGTTGGTAACCTTAGTGTCCATAAGCTTAAGATTATTTCCTAAGGTGACGGTGAAGGAAAGATCTCACTGTACCTGGAGCAGACGTCGACTAGACTCACTTGGACTCTTTGGGGGGTTCTCTTCACACGAGATGGTTTTGTGAAGAAACTTGTGCCAGTCTGTTTCATTAAGCAGGTTGTCGGGGTAACTGTTCCAACTGCCCTTTCTGTATTAAATTCTACGATGTTGGATTTCATCACCAACTAGTGTTTTTAGTACGGGAAGTTACTGTTTGTGTGTGGTTTGACTCCTAGATTTGATAGTGCGTGTTAATTTGTTTGTTTTTACTTTTAGAGACCATAGGTGTGAATTGTGAATTTTAATTGTTTAGGTGTGAATTGTTAATTGTTAATTGTTAATTTTAGTTTTAAAAAATTGTTAATAAAATTCACTGAAGTTGAATATAATGGCAACTATTCTGGAATTTACCAAGCAAAGAACCCCTCTTAACGAGATTCCTGTTACTTTTCCTTCCTTTGGAAATGTTGGTCCTTCTTATATGGCTACTTTGTCATTACCTGGATTTACAATAGGTTTACCGATATGGTTATTTTCAACTTCGTTGCCCCGAATACTCCAATTGTTCCACCTCAACCGGATGCTTCACCTCAACAGAGTTCACCATCTCAACATCACCAATCTTCTGTTGACCCTTTACCTTCTTCGCCTAATATTTCTTCCTCCATTTCTTCCTCTTTGCTTGGTAAAAATCTTGACGCTAGTAACCAGGTGGCTAAGAAGAAGAAGAAAGGGAAGAAAAATAACAAGAAGAAACAGGATAAGAAAGAAGTCAACCAACCAACCATGGTTGTAAGTGTTAGTTGTGTTGAGGAAACCTCCAACATGCATCGTAAACCCAAATACCCTTGCAAGCTTTGTAAGGGTGACCACTTCCTTATCAATTGTCCTGGTATTCCGAAGGTCTTGGAAGTATGGTCTGAAAAATTTCATCAACTTTCCGTTGATCCATCAACCAGTGATAGTCAGGTTCCTAGGAAAAAGGGTAAAGTTAGGTTTCCTTGTAAGTTATGCAAAGGGAGTCATCAAACTCACATTTTCCCTCACATGGATGAAGCCTCAAGATTATTGGAAAACCTTACTGTTCCACAGCAAGAATTTCCAATTGGTTACCGTAAACTTTCTCCCAACCTACCGTCAACTGACGGAGTGATTGATCTAATTTCAAGTACAGTCGATCCCACTCTTCCATTGGAGAGTGAAACTCATATCACTCAGGTTGATGATCCGTTAGTTGATCAAGTGGTCGATTCGATTTCACATTTGGTCGATCCCATTCTCCCTGTAGAGAATGAACTTCATACCGCTCAGGTTCTTCTTTTTACATCAGATTCTTCTACGCCGGGGGGAATTTCACCTGTTTCTACAGAACCCCCTCCAAGTACTGAGGTCTTTTACTTTGATTAGAATAAACTGATAGAACCTCGTCTTCCTTCCTCCATCCCTTTCCAAATCATTGTGAAGTTTGGTGGTAGGGACATACACTGCACACAGGTAGATGAAGGTGCTTCTGTTAGTATTTTATCCTCAACTGCTTGGAAAGCTTTGGGTTCCCCTCAGCTTGTGCCTATTACGCAGAATCTGAAAGCTTTTAACAGAACCATTAGTGAACCTTTAGGGATCTTTCCTAAGTTTTCTATTACTTTGGAAGGTAAAACTGTCTGTATTGATCTTATGGTAGTTCGAGGTCCCTTGGATTTCAATTTACTCCTTGGGTGAGACTATGTTTATGCAATGAAAGCTGTCGTATCGACACTCTTTCGCGTGATGTCTTTCCCTCACAATGGCAATATTGTGACTGTAGACTAGATTTCGTTCTCTATTTTTTATTTGACTACCAATTATCCGACATCCCTCAATGTTCCTGATTCTAAAGTGGTATCTACCCCGCCACGGGTTAATTATGTGGCAACTGGTCCCATGTTTTCAGTTACCGATGTAAGTGAGCCTCTCACTGTTTGCTCGTCTTCCTTTGACTTAGATCTGGTAATTGACATGGAAAACTCTATGGGATTATTTGAACGTGATGTTCTTATCCCTTTTAAGTCCCTTGACATGTGTTCCTTCCAGAAACTATTCTTCCTTCTGATGAAGACCTCTTGGAAGCCATGATCAAGGTGTGTCCATTGACATGTGTTTCTTCCAGTTGGAAGCCATGATCAAATCAGTTAGTTCCGAGGATGGTTCTTGTTACTAAGTCAAGCTTGTTAAAAAATGAATCAGGTATGAGGACAGTTCTTTTCCTGTGTCAACCTCGTTAAAAAATGAATCAGTTGGTATGAGGAAAGTTCTTTTCCTGTGTCAACCTCATTAAAAAATTAATCAGTAGGTTATATAGGTAGATTGTAGAAAGTAGATACAAGGATAGTTTCTTTTATTGTGTCAACCTCGTTAACAAATGAAACATGTAGGTGAGGATAGTTCCTATTACTGAGTCAACCTCGTTAAAAAATGAATCAGATGTGAGGAGATTTCCTTTTACTGTGTCAACCTCATTAAAAAATGAATCAGGTGCGAGGATAGTTCCTTGTACTCTGTCAACCTCGTTAAAAAATGAATCAGTGAGTCCGAGGATAGTTCCATTTACTGTGTCAACCTCATTAAAAAATGAATCAGTATGTAGATTATAGAAAGTAGATTGGTAGATTAGAATAAATAGTTTCTGAGGACGGTTCTTTCCCTGTGTCAACCTCCCTAAAAAATGAATCAGTGGTCCGAGGATAGTTCCTTTTACTGTGTCAACCTCGTTAAAAAATGAATCAATTTCCTGAGGACGGTTCTTTTCCTGTGTCAACCTCGTTAAAAAATGAATCAGTTGGTCAGAGGATAGTTCCTGTTACTGAGTCAACCTCATTAAAAAATGAATTAGGTATGAGGACAGTTCTTTTCTTGTGTCAACCTCATTAAAAAATGAATCAGTAGGTTATATAGGTATATTGTAGAAAGTAGATACGAGGATAGTTTCTTTTACTGTGTCAAACTCGTTAAAAAATGAAACATGTAGGTGAGGATAGTTCCTTTTACCTTGTCAACCTCGTTAAAAAATGAAACACGTTGCCATGAGCATAGTTCTTTTCCTGTGTCGAGCTCATTAAAAAATGAAACAAATCCTCTTCTAATTCAGTCGAGTCTTTGAATAGACCTCGTAAATGTTAAGTCATATATTTAGGTTAGTTTTTAGGTCGGTTCTTTCATATGACCTCGTAAATTAACCTTCATTCCATCCAGCTATTAATTACCATCTGTGTACTTAGTTGAATGAAATGAAGCTAGGGGGGGCATGCGCTCTAGCAGTTACGCTTAGGGGGCATCAAGCACAGTTTTCTCTCTGTTTCAAGCTTGTGTAAAAATGAAACCACTCTAAAGCATAGTTTTTCTCTGTTTCAAGCTTTTGTAAAAATGAAACCTATCTTGAGTCAATTTCAGTTATTTTCAAGACTCGTTAAACTCATGAAAATTCCAAGATTATTTTGCTATCTTTCATTCTTGTAAAACACATAAAAATGCCGAGTTCTTTCCGTCTTTTCCTGCTTGTTAATTAAATTGAAATTCGGCCACAGGAGTACATTTTTATCCCTTTTTCGAACTCATTAAAACTTACGAAAAGGTGAAAACCAGGAGTACAATTTTATCCCTTTTTCGAACTCGTTAAAACTTATAGAAAAAGCGAAACCTTGGAGTCCTCTTTTAAGCCCTTTTCAGACTCTCTAAACATGAAAAGATTGCCGAGTACTTGATTATTCGAACTCGTTAAAGTAAATGAATGATCGTCCCTTCAGTATAAGTTTACCCCTTTTATGGACTGAAATGGACTATTTACGAAAAAGGTATACGTTGACTAATTACAGTCAATAGAGTTCTCTCCCACATTATTTTATCCTTTTTCGGGCTCGAGAGACTAAATTTACGAAAAAGTACACCCATGGAGTTTTCTTAATTTTTTTCTTCTGACTCCCTAAAATTGAAAAACACCGAGTTTATCCTATACTGGACTCATTAAAATTTAACAGTAAAGGACCTGTTCAAATTTCAAACAGGAACGAACCACTCCTTCTTAGGGTTCGAATCTCAAACTAAGTTGGACTCATCCGAAGGATGAGCTTATAAACAAGAAAATGTTATCCTCCTCAAGCTTGTCAAAAATAAAGAGGTACTTGCCAGAAATGGTGGGGAAAAAGAGAGAAAAACGAACCTGTTTGTTACATTTTGATTATTCAGAAAGTCGTTAACCACTCTTGAACATGACACTTTTTGTTCACCTATGTTGGGAAATCCTTTACCTAATAGTTAATCAAACCATATTGAAAGTCTTCAGCCGGTTTCAGGGTATTAGCTTTGGGTCAATTGTCACCAAGCCATCTGCAGTGTCGTTATGTGTTCAAGAGGACAGTTCAAATAAACCATTCATTTGCAAAATATCTGTCTTCCATTTTGACCATCCCTGAGTCAGTCCTTGCCAATATATTTCTTCAAAACTTGATCTATGATTTCGTGTTGTGGCCTTGCCTACAACGGATCACTTTCTATCGACGACAACTCATTATCTAGGAAGTTGATCCAGAAATCGTCAGTACCTTGAAATATGCATGCCTTAATGGCAGGTTTCTCGCCTTCGACGACAGGTTGCATCATTGACCTTCGATCGAATGATTCCGTGAGATGTTCGACTTCAGCTCATTCATTCACATTTCATGGAATGTACTGAGTACTTTGAGAGCCATTGACATTACTGGTGGTTTCTCTCACACTTGTTAACAGTTTACATCATTGAATGGTAATCAAGTGGTTTCTACCATGTTCGACTTCAACACATTTATTCACATGGATATAATCGTACTAGCTCGAGATGCGAAAATCAAGACCCTGGATCTAGTTTCTACCATCCAAGCTGCGAGGAATTTTGTTATCATTCATACAGTAGACTATTTATAAACAGATGGCTGTGTCCATACTGTGTCTACACATGTATATGCTATGATGTATTCAAAATCATTCCTGTATCAGAACGATTTAAGTTATTTCTAGATAGTTTTGATCCGAGTATGGGAATGCCTACCTCAATGATGATATGTATACATATATATATTTTTCATTTAATTTTTTTACAGGTTCTGACTAGGGTGTCCACAGGATGATCCTTGAAATGATAAAGCACTTCACTCTTCATATATGACAGACTTCATCTTCATCTATTTCAGACTTCGCACTTTAGGGGGCAATCTGTTACACTAAAAAATGTCACCCTGACATTCTGCTGACTGTATGAGCTCATTGACACTCATACTTACCTCCTCTGCAAGTCTTACAACCTCAGTTCCTCATGTCAAGCCTTGAAAATCAGAGAAAAGTTCCTAAAAATCTCCTAAAATTTGGTATCGCACTTTCTCTATATCTTTCCTACGGTCCCGCGAGAAAGTAAAGTGAAGATTTTTGAGTTGAAGTGCTGTTAAGATTTAGACTTCTTTCTGATGAGCTTTTGAGAGGAAAGATCACATACCTCTTTATGCTTCTGGAGGAAGAGTGCAAGACTTATCAAAGTAGAGGAGACTCCTGCTTCGGACCCCGGGAAGGCCTTTCAAACATCAAGGCTAAGGTTGTAAGGTTCTTCTATATATTTTAAGATTAATACAATCAAGTTCTGTTTTTCTCAATAAATCGCCGTTCGATTGTTTAATTCAATAAGCTGTCATTTGATCATTTATTTCATAGATTCCTTGATCACTATGATAGGTATTTTTTATGATTATTTGTTATACAGGTGCTATTTAATATTTGCTTGTTTGTGATTGCAGATCAATGAAAGACGACACTTTCTTGCTACGAAAGAACTCTTGTTGCGATGGAACGATTATTGTTGCGACAAAAGAGCTCTTGACCGCAAATAAGCATTTGGATCTAAGGTAGGATCGACACCTTCATAGCATTTAATTGTAAAATGAATATACTTAGAGAAAGACAAACTTAGTTGTTCGTTTGTTTTCACTGAATTTGTCTTGGAAACACTGGGGAGATGGGTCACATCCATGAAGCAGTTCTGTCCGACCAACGATTGGGGTTCCCATGTTTTGGCAAGGTTGGAGAGATACCAAAATATGAGACAACATCGAAACCACTTTGAGACCTACGATTCAGCCCTCACGGGTCCCGGAGAGAGGATCTCTCTATTATGCCAAAAAAGGTGTATGACTTTGAACGCAGGAAGTTAGATATTGAGCTGGTTATAAAGCTAGGGTTTGTTTGTTTGATTGTTGTTTGGTTGTTTGTTTTATCGGAAAGAAGGGTTCAATGTAAGACAGGATGACGAAGAGGGAAAAAGGGCGGTGGTATTCATGAAATATTTCAAAACTGGGCTGGGCAATGGAGTCGGGGGAAAAGTATTTTCTTATGTCAATGGCGAGCTTTCAATTGGGCTAGTCATCTAAAACACTGGGATCTTAAGATGATTGTGTGAGATGGAAAGGTAGGGGAGAGAAAATATATAGATTCGGAAGCACAAATTCAAGCAGGCTGATGCACGAGGAGGATTACGGTGGACGAGAACTAACTCCTAATCCCCCGATCATTCTAAAATCTTCCTTCCGTTATAACAAGAAGCTCATCTGAAACCGAATTCATTTAATTCATACATCGAACGAGCAATAACATCCACTACACCATGAGATCAAACACGGTGGGAAAATCTGTTCTTTGAATGTGCATTAGGAAGGAAAACATCAATCAGCAGGAAGAAGAAAACATAGGAGTACTAACAAGGTAAATCCTATGCTGGCCATTCGATATGCAAACGGTGAAGGAAATGAAATGAAATAGATATAAACACAAAAGATAAAGGGAAAACATCACAACTTCAACATGGATAGGATCCCAAATAAATGTAACGCCATATTAAACAACATGTAATCAAAAATGCAACAGTGCCAATAGCTGAATACTCGATTAGAAACGTCTCCTTCAACCTATCCTGAGCTTTGCATAGAGCTGTGTCTCAAAAACTACTGGGTTCTGCGATGCTGTCAACAACCTTCCTGATAGTTCTTCATCGCGGTTACCTTAGCCTCTGGAGGAGCGAGAGGAGAATGGTGAAACTGGTAAATAATCGTCTTAGAAAGAAAAGAGGCGAAGCCATTTTGTATAAATCTTTTGTGCATTAATCTCTAGCGTTCTTTGGGTGAACGAATGATCTTCTTTGGTCTTCGAACTACTACGATATAACACAAGTGTACTGCGATTTATGATGCTACGTGTGCCATGGTGAATAAACAAAAGATAAATGGATGATTAAAGTTTCCTCACGGTAAAATAAAGTAACACGATGATGTTTAAGATTACGTTTCGGGGTGAAAAATCTTTCCGGAGACACGGCATGGATTGAACAACTGCATGAACACTCGCTTCATGGAGGGAAAAAACATTCGCATAACGTAAAAACACAATGTTAGGATTTCACGCTGACCATACATGCGCATGATCCTTGGGATCAGCAGTACGGTGCTTTGCCATCTCGGCAGATAATCGGGGCTTAGATATCCTCATTTTCGTGCCTTATGCTCTACTGTGTCAATTCAGGTGCGGTATGAAATCGGAAGCACAATATTGCGATGGGTTTTCTCAACGAAAAGGACAGGCATACGGTAATATTTATAGCTTTGCGCTACGCTGATTTTCTGTTGTGGTACGAGCACACGGTTGGTGTACCGCAACCCTCGTCAGGTAATTACCGTGTCGAAGTGAACGGTTTTACGCCTTTACGGAAAAACACAAAAACACGAAACATTGTGAAATCCGCCAGATGGGGGCGGATGATGTGGATGATAGTGGAGCTGAGAAGAAATAGCGGCGTGTTGTGAAATGAACGGAAAACGAGGATGGTATGGGGTTAAGCGAACGTGGAACAATTAAACATGAAGAAACCTTGTAAACATTGACCTTTGAATGAATTTGTGCAGTAGGGATGTGCGGAGGTACGGTGGATACACGTGGGTGGCGACTGGGGCCAAGACACGGGGCGGAAGAGTCGACGGCGGGAAGACAATGCGGACCGTCGGTGCGAGAGGGGGAGATGGAAAGCGGTGCGAACACGCGGCGGAGGAGCCGGCGAACGGTGGGCCGGTACGGAGACTGTGGGTTAAACCCGTGCGACTTCGTGGAATGGTCGACCGTTAAGATGGGCAGAGAAGATACGGTAGCTGTGTGCATACCTCTTTGCATCCTGGCCCCGAATTTAACGCGTGATGGGAGGGTGGTTTTAACGTCGTCCCCCCGAGATCCCGCGTGTCGAAGGAAGTGTGGAATTAACTGGCCTATGAAAAATACCGCCAACCGCCGAGAGCGGTGCGATAGAAACACGGTTTTGAAATAGTGCGGTGTGGGGACCACCCGGCGGTAAAACTATCGAACGGGTTAGATGCGGGTAATTGGACGTCGTGGTGCGATCGGGGGTCCAGAACGCGGTGAAGGAAACACGAACAACTGACGGATTTAACGATGAGCGTACGTGTCGAGATCTAACGGTGAAACACTCCCGATATGCAGTGGATATTAGCGCCTTTCGAGCCGGCGTTTGGTTATGTGGGGATTGTAGAGGAGGAGAGAAGGTACGAGCGGGAGCCGAAAGGCTGAGCCGGACACTAATATGATTTTGTCTCCATTTTAAAACGACGTTGCGTGTCGACCAAGGAGGTGGCTGTTCGGGAATGATGGGGATTTAGACGCCTCAAACAAAAGGGAATTAGGGTGGAAAAAGGGACTTTCGAGGGAGAGGGAAAAAAAAGGTAGTAAACATTTGCGAGGTATAAAGGGCGGTACGGCCTTTCGGAACTGTCTTTATCATCGAGCTTATCGACTCGAAAAGCGAGAGGAAGCTGGAGTCCTGGCGAGGGATCCGAAAAGGGCGCAAGGATGATGTGTTTACGGGGAGTAGATTTCCTTACGAAACATAAAACAAATTAGCCCTTGCTTGCTTGCCAATAAATTTATAAGGCTAATAGTGGCTCCACATGAGGATGCTTCTTCTTTAAGGAGTCAGAATTCGAATAGATCTTTTGTGGGCGAGTGCTGTGCTTTACATCCTTTCACTCTTTAGCTGTTTGCCATGGTATGAAGACATTACATCGGCGGGGAAAAACTCTCAACAGCTGCCTACCCACATAATCCACAGAATTTTCTTCTTCTTGGGTGCATTGAGCTAGCAAACCCTTTACATCATTTATTCTCTGCAAGCAAATGACTATTCTAAATCTACTGTGTACTCCATGAGACAGTTAGGCCCATTGGTCTCTTATGTTTCTCTACCTAATCTAATATGCTCTGTTGAGATTAAACGCTGTCGTCGGAAGTTTTACCTCCTCTATATTCCGACGAAGTTGGCGGCGTAGTCCCGAGTTGGGCGCGCCGATAACTAGTGACGTATTTGAACGCAAAAACGGGGTTACTTTTGTGGACGGAAAAATGCGGAAAGGAGGCCCCATCGGGAGGTACATGAAGGCTTGAAATGCGGGACTTCGAAGTATCCTTCTTCCTCTTTGTGACTCAAGTTTTGAGCATCTTAGAGTCACTTCTTTCTTCATTTCGGCTTTCTGGTTTGGGCATGTTAGGGGTTGTTTCTTAATAACTTCTTCAAAATTTTCCGTATTTTGAACATGTTAGATCCGGTACCTTACTTTCTTTAAAACAGGTTTGAACTGTGGGCATAATCCTTTGCACATCGAGTTCATGTTTTCTGGCGTATACCGAACCTCTTTTTCTCTTGTTTTTGAAACAGCTTCTCTTTTCTTGAGAAATAAAAGCGCAATAGTATAGTAGAGAAATAGGCCGGACATGTCGTCGGCCAGTAGTGTTCTGGCTACTGTCGTGACGGAACCAAAATAGCTACATACCATCTAATTCCTATAGGAAGAAATCATTTGGACCAGAGTGGCTGGTAATGTGGAGACCACAAGGCTGTCGAACGCCTGTGTTTTCCTTTATCCTCTTCTTGAGTCCCATGAACGCTGTCTTCAGTTTTGAAATTAGCGACTTTGGTTCTTTTGTCAAACAACACTCTTTATGTTTTCTGATTTATTGTTCTGCTATAAACCTCTTCCCTTGTTTAACGGAGATGAATTGTACGGATTTATCCTTCTCACCATCTTGTCTTCCTCATACGGATCTCCTGGACCGACTTAAATCCTTTGGTACCCAAGGGCAGTAGAAATACGCTTCTATGTAGACAAGGCGAAAAGGTGACATGTAATGGACTTCTTTGTTGTCGCTTTGTCGACCCACAAAAGCATGTGCTAACTTGTTATGCCATGACTTTTTGTTCTCTTCTGTGACTTTGTGATGATGATCTCGACTCCTTGTTTAGTGATTCATCTAAGCCATTACCTTAAAGTAGCTGCGTGATTGAATAACAGTACTGTTGGTACGTGACAAAATCAACAATATATTGAATCCAAAAGCGATGGCATTATTAGTGATTATTTTCCTTGGCGATAGGCAAGGAGAGGATGTGACCTTAAAGGCTTAATGATGATTGAATACGTAGCATTCCTAGTAGGCCTTCAGCTGTCACCTTAAGTAAGTAGTCTAAGTAGATGTTGGTGGGCCCATGTTGTGGGGAAAAGTAGGGTGAATTTCCCTATGAAATCTAGGCCCCATTGAAAGGACCTTTGTGATGGGTTATGAAAGTAAGGAAGAGTTTTCTTTGCCTTGAAGAAAATTTAGCATTTGTGGCAGTATCATCTTGTAGATGTCGAAAGAGTGTGGGAAAATGATATCCGATACCAGTATTTTGTTTACGATGCTTTCCAACTTGGTTGCCTCACATTCTCCGACGCCTGGGTCTTGTGTTCGTCCTCTGCGCACCGTTCCGGCTCAGCTCATTTTAAGCAATCAGGCCATTCCCAGGTTTTCGATATAATCGTTATTTCAATATGCAATAGGTCAACATGGTTTCCAGACACGCAGATACAGCCTAGTCATTGACGATTCGGCCGAGCATTGAGGTGTGCGTGTAAAATGAGAATACCAAGAAGAGCTGCGGAAACTTTTCCTCATGGGTGGAAATCGGTGTCAATTCTTATTTGCTCATCTAAGGTATTCGTCGTATTTATTGTCTGGGGCTTGTAAGTTTGTTTAGGCCATTAATCGAGCTAAAGCACGACCGCTGTTACGATTTGGTGGGTTTATGTCACGAGTCGTATTCTAAGATCACGACACGATCATTTGCCCCTCTTTCCATCGGGGATCTTGGGACAATATGTCTTTGACTGTGATGTTGAGCACATAAACTATGGTGTGAGAATACCTTCTTCTACACCACCGAATTCTTTCAAAGGCCTTAATCGAACGCAAGCCTATTTTCCGATATGTTGTGTTCCGGTGCATCCATGGTGCTTTGCTCGGAACGATTGGTGTTCCATTCCTCTTGTGTTTTTCTACGGAGCTACGACCAATACGTAACGCCGAAGAGCAAATGAAAAAGATACGAAATTATTTTAGAAATCGGGGCTAATCGGAGACGAGGGCTTGGGTGAGTGCAAGTTTTCACGATTCAAAAAGATTGTTTAAGCATGTGATGTTTAACCCTTCACTGCACAGCATATTAGTCATATTCACAAAATTGATGGGCGGGTTGGGAATAAATGTCTATCTAGGGAAGTTAATTTTCCCCAATGAAAAATTTGTCAACTCTTGATGTTTCTCGATTATCAACGATGCCTAATAATCGTATTCCCCTCAACTCTACGTGGGTCTATCTGATTCCCTTTTCGGATATAATGCTCAATGAAGTTTACCTTCTTGTGTGCAAAATAAATATTTTGAGTTCGACGCCAGAGCCAAACCTTCTACATTTCAAACACTGGGTGTTTTAGATATTCTTCTTCGGTCTTAGAATAGTGGTATATCATCAGTAAATGAGTGAGAACATATCATCAAAATCTATATCCTGTTTACAACATGCTGGAGGATTACTGCCAGTTCATAATCCAAAACGTCTTCCGCCATGAGGTACCAACAAGTCCGTAAGGTTATTTTGGGTCCCAGTGTCAGGTACTTGGACTTGATTGTTTAAACCATCTAAGCGAAGTGATCCTTCTAGGCATGTTCTCTCTCTCTCTGCGAAATATATTTCATTTTCTTGGAGCAGACATCTTCATATAGCCTGTTGAGGTTACAAAATCTGTCACCATTTGATTTCCCCCTCTGTTTTCTCCTCCTCTGAACCACTTCTGGTTTGATGTCACAGTGGGGAACACTACGAACTATTATGCCACATCATACATCTTCTTAATCTCCTTTTCCCTCTTCAGTGTGAAATTATTTCCGGGTTTATTCTATGAGTTACACTAAACGACTTCGTTTTTCTTTCAAGGGTATCTTGTATCTAAATGATGTTATATCTTTTTAGGCATAAGTCTTCATAACTCGACGAACACATCAATGAACTAATAAGGATACAATGTATCTTTTCTTCATGTCAGCCATTAAAGAGCTGGCAGTTTAATGTTTTATGTTCTTATCTTCAGTGCTGTCTTGCATTTCTTCCACATCAAGTACGCATCAATCCGCAGACGGGATTTTGCTACATCATCCAAAGTCAGCGAGGTCTTCTGGGGTGCCCGGACCTGCGGGGTATGTTCTTCTTATGCGCTGTGACTTTCTCTATGTCCTGTCTGGTTTTCTCCATTTTAAGATTTGGTTGTAGGTTTCAGCCCGGTTAAGTGTTTATTTCTATATTTACGAGGTATTTCTTCTCATCGAAAAGTTCTTCACTTAGGCGACTATTGTCGGTTGGGTCAATCGAGAAAATTCAAACTACTTTACTTTCTGAAATCTTCGATCGTTTTGTCACCCTCAACTTTGCCCGATATTTTCAGTTGTCCTGAAGCGTAGGTCGAATTTGGTACGAATGATGATTTGTTTGGTCGATTGGAGTCTTGGGGTATGTTCCTCTGGGCAAGCTAATGCCCATTTCTGTGTGTTTGTCCCCTTGGAACGAACACTAATTCATGTTCAACAAATGTTTTGATAAATCCGCATGGTAATAGATTTCACGTAGCTCTCAATGGCGAGATGTTTGTTGTGTATTCACCATTCACATTTAATAATCATCTCGGGTCTGTCTGCTGGTATCCTCGAGCTCTAATTTTCTCTAAACGAGTTCAAGCCACAGAATAGAGGCCTCGTATTCCATAACATTGTTTATACATTTGGTGCGGTTACATACATGATATCGCATAATCGTTGTAAATGTGTGTGTATCTACACACCCCCCCGATAATTCTTCTTGTTATGACCCATCAAAACTCATTACCCACGAGGGTTAACTCTTGTTTTTTGTTGTCATTTCCCCTTCCTCTGACCCGAGGTTCGCCATTATGTTGCGTTATGAGGTTTGTAGGGCGTGAGGTACATTCGGTTTAAATTATGGATGTGGAAATCGGAAAGGTAATAGTTGGGTGATTTCTTTATTTTGACGTCACTTTTGTGTTTTTATTTCGATGCCTTGTTCGAGTTTTCTACATCTTCATCCCCAAAATTAATTAGCCATTATGTTAAAATACGTGGCTACATTTCATCACATGTGCTTCTACTTGTACCTACGTTTTCATATTCTAGTCCTCCCAATTCATCGTTGCGGAAAATAAAAAAGACAGTGCAGCATGTACAGTATGAAGAGGAGAATTTTCGAGGCTTTTAGGGCTGCCTAACCGAAATTTCATTTGTGCTTCCTGTACGATCTTCTAAGTTGTTAAAGATTGGGATTGTGGCATAAGCCACATCCATGCGCATTGTTCCTTACGACTTGGCTCTTCATCATCTTGATAAATAACATGCCATACTTGGGCGGCACATACGCACCACAACATCATGACCATACACTTAGCGAGAATACGATAAAGCTCACACACAATCTTGATGGGGCAAAGACAACTGCTCTAATGAAGTCAGCAGGCCTTTATAGGGACGAGTTGTCTCTAGGCTAATATTTTCACATCACTACTTTAAAATTGGGTTATGTGATGCCCCGGTCATGCATTGCATTGTAGGAAATATTATCATGGATATTAAAATTTGATGTAAAGAGTGCTACCCCTTCCATGAGCTTTTCTCCTTCTGTCTTTCGGACCAAATAGAAAGCGGAAGGTTGATCATCACTCGGTT
The DNA here is from genome assembly GCA_034641835.2 of Pinus albicaulis. NCBI lineage: Eukaryota > Viridiplantae > Streptophyta > Pinopsida > Pinales > Pinaceae > Pinus > Pinus albicaulis. The sequence goes on from JAXQQM020071125.1 coordinate 23,669, forward strand.
ACGGTGTCATTGTTCTCCTAATTTGATAGCACCAATTTGGCCTTTATATACATTTCGGGTAGCATTTCCGGAAAGTGTGGGACGAAGATACAATTTTTGCAATCTCACTCTCTCCCAAATTGAAAAGTGAGTGACTCTTTGGAATGTTTAACTCTTGTTTATTAATACAATTTTAGTGGCTGGTCAGTGTGTTGATTCTCGTTATGTACAACGTTGTGATAGTTTTTATAAAGAACACTAGCAACGAATTACTAGTGTTGCTAGGCTGATTTACCCTTGTGTATCGATGTTTTAGTTGTCCTTTTCTTTGTTCTTTCCCGAACTTTCGGTATTCGATTTGTTACTTTCGATTTCTTTTGAAGTTCTTGAAGTCTTTTCTTGATAGTGACCTCGACTTTTGGTTGGCGATTTCTTGACTCTTTTTGCTTCTAAGTTCATGTTGTTCTGCGGCACTTGTCCTTGGAATTTTCAAACTTCTTTCTTCGTCCTCGATTCTAACCATTCCTCCTCCCAACTTCGGTGAGGTTGATCTTCTTCTAAGTAACGATTTATGGATTGAATGTCTGTTTAAACATATTGTGCATTCCTTCCAAACTCTTCCGCGGTTCTCATCTTCATCGAAAATTCTTGGAATAGAATAACTTGCTGATGCGATTCTTTTTGTGCAGCCAGGAGTGTTAACGTGTTCTTCTAAAGTTTTCGGAATTACGGTTTTGGTTTTCTATTTTGTTCTTGTTTGTGACAACCATTTTCCATCATTTGCGTAACTTTTCCATTTTTTGAACAATTTATCATGGTGCAGTGGGATAGGAAGCTATTTGTCATCTGTACGTTACCCTCTTCTAGGATCTCAATCTTGCTCTTTTCTCAATCAGTTTTGCCTCTATATTTTCACTTTACTTACTCCTTCTGCATGTCCTCCAATATGTTATCTCTTCTATCCTAAGTTCACAAGCCATATCGACATCAAAAGCCTTCGGGATATTTTCTCGAGCCATGCTTTGTGGAGGTTTCATGTGTGGAGGGAGGGCATTGTAAATGCTGTTAAATATTGTCGTGTAATCATGGACATCTCTCCTGTTTCTTTTAAGGCTCATACTTATTGCTAAGAGTTGGTGAGGGTTAGCCTTGGTTCCCATTTGTTTATGAAAGTATGATATAAGGGTTTGGAAAATCATTGATGCTGCTGAGGGCAGACGCACAAACCATTTCTTCACATCACCCCCTAAGCCTCGGGAAAAAGGGTTACTCATTTTGCGTAGCATCATCATCACTATTTCCATGTGAGGCAAGGTCTTCCTAATGTTATACCCCTGTCATTGTTTGTCAGGGGCATGATGGACTCTTCTTCTGGAGTGAAGTGTGGGATCTTTCAACGATAATCATCCGGTAAGGTACTAAGGGGCGAGGTAAAACGACGGTGCCTGTCTCGGGGGGCACCGCCACGCCCGATGATGTTTCGGTAGGGGTAAGGATTTACTTTGTGGTGTGTATAGATACCGAGATATTATGACAGTAATAAGTAAACGGTGTGCGGGTGACTCAACCCCAAGTTTGTATGGAAATGTATGTCGGGGGGTGTGAAAGGAGGGGTATATCTCGTCCCTAAGGTGCCTACCATGGGGTGATGAACGGAGGAGCTGGGTGTACGCTGGTCTAAAATGTTGAATGACCTGGTTCTGGTAATCGCACGGGGTAGGTCTGGGTCCGAGGTAAGTATTGATGGGGGCGAAAAGATGTTCGGTGCGAGAATTAGCTCTCGAATGTGGCTGAAACGGATAGTCGCACCAGGTGCTACAGAAGTTCCTTTGAGGGATATACTCATGATTTTCAACTATTCCGAGGTGGAGTGCCGGGGTTGGGGTAGCTCTGTATGAATAGTTTCTCGCTTCTGAAATGTTGTTTTACGACGACGACAACACCATCGTACTTCTCTTTGGTTGTTATTGTAGGCCAGCCAGGAAAAATGCGGGAGGGGGGGGTGGAGGAAGTCGTTGGGGCAAAACTAAAACTTTTTACTTTTTCATGCTCTAAAACCCATACGCTACTTTGATGAAACCAACTAGCATATACACGCGGATATCCTTCATAAAACTCGCGTATACACAGAGATTTAATTATGCCTTTAATTCTTCACTTGTATCATTCCATCATTCATTCATTAGATGTTCTATAAACAGTAAACATGTGCAGTAAGAATAGAATAAATCATCACACATAAGCATAACACATGAACACTAGGATTTTAGGTGGAAACCCAAGTCGGGAGAAAACCACCACTGCAGTTGCTCAGCCTTCAATATTTTATTGTAGAGAAAACATCTTACAACATATGTGCTGGTGCAGACTCCTACCAGAACGCAGGCACCCACCTACGCTTGTTTACCAGCCTCTCCTAGAAGGGAGCTCCAACCCCCTGACTCGTTTTCCAGCCTCTCCTGGAAGGGAGCTACGACCACCTCCTCTCGTTTACCAGCCTCACCTGGAAGGGAGCTACAACCCCCTGACTGAATGCTACAACCCTCAGCACCTCTATGGACCACGTTTCATCAATTTTCACATTGGATCCAACAACTTCAAAAGAGCACAACTTGTAGGCCACGTTTCATCATATTTTCAGACTGGACCCACTCCATACTTTTAAGCACAGTCAAACATGAAACTGATACATATAACTTACTGACAGATATCTGTAAACCAGCAAAATAGATCATACTTTTCTTACCACAGACTTTAGCAAACCCTAGTTTGCATACGCACTTTCCTTTCTCTGATGTCGCGTATATACGCGCTTCCGTTCACATCAGCCAGCGTATACCTCTGTACAAACTTCAGAACAGATTTTAATACCCATACGCACTTTCACTTCATACAACCCGCGTATATACGCGCTTCCTCTGCATCGAACTAGCGTATGGTTCTTCAGACATATAGGTCATCGCAATTCTTCAGAACAAATACATCACACAGATTTTACCCTTTTCTTCAGACAGATGTTCACCTCATCTCAGATCAGATCATTCCATAAACAGATCTAGAAGATACAAATACATTCCAGATCTAGATTTCCTTCTTCATCATTTCTTCATTGGTGCATCATGCATTCAGATCTATCATTCAACTGTAACCCTTTCCATTCAGATATACTTCAGAGAGAAGTATTCATTCAAGCTCAGACATCTTGCACCCACACTCATCATTTGCACAATGAATTTCTTCTCCTTATATAGTTTTACCCTTTTTCAATACCATGAGCCAAAACCACATTACTTCCGATGGTATTCCTGGATGGGGTCATTTAGACGAATAATTACCCAATACAATGGGTCAATACCATGGTGGTTACCCCTGGTTTTGCACTTTATGAGCGCTTTTTCCCATACGCGACTTGGCACGTTGTTTTCCGCGTGCATACGCGACTTATCCTAGGCAAATCCGCATATGCCTTGAGACATACTCTTTTCATCATAGATCTAGCACATACTGAATTTCTTTCTTCATTCCCTTCTGTACTCACTGTAGATACATCGGATTTACTTCATTAAGAACATATTCTATCAAGCACAACTTCATCAAGTAAGTTGCCATCATCTTCATCAAGTGGGTTGTCATTCAAGGACAACACTCAGCATCATTTCATATCAGATTTACATCATTTACCAAGTCCATCAGGTCAAGAATAACTTCATCAGGTGGATTGCCATCAAGGACAACATATGTCAACAATCTCATGTCTTCATCTTCATTAAGTGGGTTGCCATCAAGGACAACACTCTACATCATATTGCCAACAATCTCCCCCTTTGGACTTGATGGCAACCACGATGGTGTTTGATCACAACAGATAGGTACATTAAGAATACAATGACACCATGTCACTCTCCCCATTCTTTGACACCATTATCTTCATTCAAACACCAAGTCACTCTCCCCCTTTGACATCAAGGGCAAATGGCGGATCAAAAACCAACATACTCTCCCCCTTTTCTCCTCATGTGGAAGAAGCGTTCTGCAGATTTGATATATACTGAAGTGACCAAGCTCCCCCTGAGTTCATGCTAAATCTTCAAACATATTTTCCAATGAAGTACATGACTCTATGAATTTCCTATCACCAAAGACTCATACTTACATCAAAGATCCATCCAAGTGGGTTTACAAATTTTACTCAGCTACCCAACCAAGTGGGTTTACAAATTTGACTCAGCTACCCAACCAAGTGGGTTTACAAATTTATCAAGTCCTTTCATGACTGAATATTACAATTTTACATCATGGATCTCTACATGACCTTTTCATCAAACTACAAATATAACTTTAAGACCAACATGAGAATGTCCTCAAGAAAGAGAACATATTTCAGAACCATCATAATGCCAACAGTGCATTATACTCAGCAACGCTAATGCTCCCCCTGAATCTGTGCATCCAAGCATCCTTTTCATATGACTGAGGCTCCCCCTTAGTTTGTGCATCCTGAACACTTTCACCAACAAATCATCAAGGCATCTTTATCAAAACATTAGAAATAGAATTATGAGAACTGGAACACCACCAGAGATACCAAACAGTATCAGAGATACCAAACAGCACTGCAGCTGTGCTGAAAAAAGCTGACTCCAAAAAGAAATTTGTCAGCAACCAAACATACGCGGTTTTATGTGCATGAACTCGTGTATATACGTGACTGTGTTTCAGGAAATCCGCGTATCCAATACCATCTTCTATATTTTAACCAGATCTGATCCTCTGTGAGGCAAAGACAGTGTTCAGCTTCTTTCTAAGATATTTGAATGCTTCCCTGGAATACATATAGATAGAACAATGTAGTTTTGTCTTCAAGCATCATCCAATGGTTGTAGCATAAACACATTAGTAACCAAGCCTTCAGATTCTTTGCAGCATCAATACATTCTTTCCAAGAGAAATTATCATACCAGAATAGCATCTTCACATAAGTGTCAAGCAATCATCCATGTGGTCCAACATCACCATGATCTCTAAGATTTAACATGAAGTAACATATGTATGGAAAAGATCTCAACCAGTAACAAACGACATCCAACTCATCCATGTGTGAGCACAAAAGATACTTATCATCAAACAAGGCTCAAAATATCATCATAATAAACCATGTACCCAGTCATCATCGTTTGAGCATGAGTATCAAAGAATAAGCAGACATAGTGTCAACAATGCAATCATTAGTATTCAACCTGCTGCTCCCCCTGAACCAGTGCTCCTCTTGCGCAACCTAAACACCTTCATCAGCAAGTCATCAGCAACAATCTCTGTATGATCTGTCCTTATCTCTGAATTATAAGACTTCAGCAATGAATGTTCTTCATCAAAAGGAAAACAGGACTCATACATAATCTTCATAAGAAACCAAGTATCATATCATCATTATTTAGAACTGAGAAACAAAGCTGATATTGAGTCAATAATACAGTTATTAACAATCAGACTGATGCTCCCCCTGAACTTGTACTTCCTGTACCTGTCTTCTTCATATCAGATGCTCTGTCAAAAATACATATAACCAGAATAATCAAATCAACCATGAGAGACATCATACATTGCTCCCCCTGTGAAGATACATTACTAAATCTCATAATGTATCCCACATCATTCCTGCAGTCATTCAGAGAAGTAAGCTTCATAAGCGGATGACTACAGTAGGGTCAATATTCCCTAAGTTTCTGATCGGTCCTCCATCTTTTTCCAGATTTGTTTGATCTTTCTATTTGTGTGCTAGAAGTTGTCCAATTTCTCATATCTGTTCAACCTGCATTCCTTTTCTACATGTCCATACTTGTTACAAGAATAACATCTCATATGTCCAGAAAAATAAGCATAAGAATCATAATGAGTATTTCTAATCTTCCTCCTTTTACAATCAGCTGCTTTATGTCCATACTTGTTACATGAAAAACAATATCCTTTGAAGAAACCAGAGTACCTTTCTATGTAGGAACTGTTTGATTGAGGCTGAAATGATCTACTCCTGCAATTTGCTGCAACATGCCCATAATTATGACATTTAAAACATTCAACGTTCTTGAATGAATTCCTTTGAGAATTCATGATTGTTGGTTGATCTTTTGTCTCTTTCAACACTTTAGGTTTTGCATTGACATCCTCTGAATTTTTAGCACTTCCTTGTGAGCTAGATTCTCCTTTAATAGTTTCATGGAAACCAAGACCAAGTTTGATAGCAGGAGACCTTTGATTACTCATAATATTGTCCAAGATATTAGTACTATCTTGAAACCTCAAAAGTTTAACCTTTTCTTCTAATTTACCTTTGAGAATGTTTACCTCAACCTCCAAGGCTTGACATTACTTTGTCATGCTTTCTTCTTTCCTTCTTCCATCTTCTACTTGATCCTTCAGATTTAGAATCTCTTCTTTCAACCAATTCTCATTTTCTTCACATGTTTGTTGCAGTTCTTCATTCTTCTTATTTGATTTTTCCAGATCTTCCTTGAGAGAGATGATTTCTGCTTCAAGGCCTTCCTTTTCAAATGGTTGTAGAGGTTCCTCATTCTTCTTACTTGATTCTTCAAGATCTGTTTGCAGAGAGATGATTGCAGCTTCAAGTCCTTCATTCTTCTTGCTTGATTTTTCGAGATCTGCATTTAGATCGTTGATTTCTGCTTCTAGTTCTTTAATTTGATTGGATGCCTAAGTATGAAACCTTTGATACTTGTCCACCTTTCCATTCAGCATTTCTATTTGTTTTCCCATTTGAGAGATCATCTCTTTGTAGATAGTTTCTTGCTTCTTAGATGAACTTTGTAGTTCTTCAACTTTAATTTTGAGAGCTTCTTCTAGATCCACAACTTTACTTTCACTATCTTCGTCAATTTCTACTATACATGTTTTCTGAGAGATCTTTCTTCGAGTAGCTTTCTTCTTTTGCTTCTTTGCCATGAGCACTTTTAGATCATGGTCAAAATCTTCTTCATCTTCACTGGAAACTTCATCATCATCTTTATTTGCATAATAACTCTTCCTCTTTTCAAATTGTTTCCCTTTACCATGTTTTTCTCTATAAGGACATTTAGCAGCATAGTGACCAACTTTTCCACACTCAAAACATTTGAAGGGAAGTTTACCTTTGAATATTCCAGTACCTAGTTGGAGCTTTCTCACAAAATTCGCTTCTTCCTCTTCGGATATATAGTTGGATTCTTTGACAACTTCCTTTTCTTTTCCTCTTGCAGATACCTTAAAAGCAGCTTCTCTGATTTGATACGGACCTCCTTGTCTCATTTCAAAAGCAGTCAGAATACCATGTAATTGAACAATAGTAAGAGTTTGCAGATCTTGCCTTTCTTCAATAGCTGAAACTTTAGAGTCAAATTTTGAAGTCAAGGATCTTAAGAATTTTTCAACCAAAGTAGTATCAGTTACTGTTTCACCCAAATTTCTCATTCGATTTACAATATCATCCAGACATAAGAAGATATGGGCAATACTCTCATCACTATGCATCTTCAAATTAGCATATTCAATTCTAAGAGTTTGGAGTTTTGCACTTTTTACCTTTGTGTCTCCTTCATAACTTAGAATGATTTTGTCCCATATTTCTTTTGCTGAATGTAGCTGCATCACTTTAGCAAATTCTGGTTCACACATGCTTCCTAATAAGACATTTATTGCTTTGGCATTGATTTCATACTTCTTTCTTTCTGCTGCATCAGTAGGAATACTTGTCGGATACTGATAACCTTCTTCCACGATTGCCCATACATCTGCACCAAGACTTTGCAGATATGCTTTTGTTCGTACCTTCCAGAATATTAGATTGCTTCCATTGAATAGAGGTGGGTTTATAGACATTACTCCTTCAAGACTTCCCATTGCAACATATCTCCTTCAGGCGATCAAGCTTCTGCAGAAGAACCTGCTCCGATACTAATTGTTGGGAAAAATACTGAGAGGGCGGGGGGGGTGAATCAGTATTTAGGGAAAACTAAAACTTTTTACTTTTTCATGCTCTAAAACCCATACGCTACTTTGATGAAGCCAACTAGCGTATACACAGGGATATCCTTCATAAAAATCGCGTATACACAGAGATATAATTATGCCTTTAATTCTTCACTTATATCATTCCATCATTCATTCATTAGATGTTCTATAAACAGTAAACATGTGCAGTAAGAACAGAATAAATCATCACACATAAGCATCACACATGAACACCAGGATTTTAGGTGGAAACCCAAGCTGGGAGAAAACCACCGCTGCAGTTGCTCAGCCTTCAATATTTTATTATAGAGAAAACATCTTACAACATATGTGCTGGTGCAGACTCCTACCAGCACGCAGGCACCCACCTGCGCTCATTTACCAGCCTCTCCTGGAAGGGAGCTCCAACCCCCTGACTCGTTTACCAGCCTCTCCTGGAAGGGAGCTACGACCCCCTGCTCTTGTTTACCAACCTCACCTAGAAGGGAGCTACAACCCCCTCACTGAATGCTACAACCCTCAGCACCTCTATGGACCACGTTTCATCAATTTTCACACTGGATCCAACAACTTCAAAAGAGCACAACTTTTAGGCCACGTTTCATCATATTTTCAGACTGGACCCACTCCATACTTTTAAGCACAGTCAAACATGAAACTGATGCATATAACTTACTGACAGATATCTGTAAACTATCAAAATAGATCAGACTTTTCTTACCACAGACTTTAGAAAACCCTAGTTTGCATACGCGCTTTCCTTTCTCTGATGTCGCGTATATACGCGCTTCCGTTCACATCAACCAGCGTATACCTCTGTACAAACTTCAGAACAGATTTTAATACCCATACACGCTTTCACTTCATACAACCCGCGTATATACGCGCTTCCTCTGCATCGAACTAGCGTATGGTTCTTCAGACATATAGGCCATTGCAATTCTTCAGAACAAATACATCACACAGATTTTACCCTTTGCTTCAGACAGATGTTTGCCTCATCTCAGATCAGATCATTCCATAAACAGATCTAGAAGATACAAATACATTCCAGATCTAGATTTCCTTCTTCATCATTTCTTCATTGGTGCATCATGCATTCAGATCTATCATTCAACTGTAACCCTTTCCATTCAGATATACTTCAGAGAGAAGTATTCATTCAAGCTCAGACATCTTGCCCCCACACTCATCATTTGCACAATGAATTTCTTCTCTTTATATAGGTTTACCCTTTTTCAATACCATGAGCCAAAACCACATTACTTCCGATGGTATTCCTGGACGGGGTCACATAGACGAATCATTACTCAATACAATGGGTCAATACCATGGTGGTTACCCCTATTTTTGTTCTTTGTGAGTGCTTTTTCCCATACACGACTTGGCACGTTATTTCCCGCGTGCATACGCGACTTCTCCTAGACAAATCCACGTATGCCTTGAGACATAATCTTTTCATCATAGATCTAGCACATACCGAATTACTTTCTTCATTACCTTCTGTACTCACTATAGATACATCAGATTTACATCATTTAACAAGTTCATCAAGACATATTCTATCAAGCACAACTTCATCAAGTAGGTTGCCATCATCTTCATCAAGTGGGTTTCCATTCAAGGACAACACTCAAGATCATTTCCACATCGTATTTACATCATTTACCAAGTCCATCGTGTCAAGAATAACTTCAATGTGGATTGCCATCAAGGACAACATATGTCAACAATCTCATGTCTTCATCTTCATTAAGTGGGTTTCATCATGAGCTGCAACACTGGCATCATATTTCTGGCATTAGTGACCACTTTTAATTATCGGGCGCGTTCTTTCGGGGTCATGTCATACTTCTTGCATATTTCTTGGCCATGGTGGTGTACTTCTCGCAGTACGCTGGCAGACATGATTCGTAGTTCTAGAGTAGAGAACTGTGCTAAGTCAACTTGTATGTCCCAAGAACTTGATTCATAAGTGACAATGTGGGGATTAAACATATGTTGCTTCTAGAGAGAGGGGCCTGGAAATGGCAGAGATGTCGTAGCAGGTTTCGGTACCGTAGAGGTCCTGCCAAACTTGGTTGGCAGCTAACCCTTCCAGGAAGCCTTTATACACTCCTATTAATGCACTCAGCTTCTTCCGTCCCTCTTATCTGTTTCTCCTATGTGTTGGGGTCCATATTGGAGAGATGAGTGACATGAATCATAGAAATAAGTAGAAAAAACCATACTGTAGGTAGCCAATACCGCTTGAAATTCTTCATCCGTCCGTAAATTCTCTCAGATACTCATGATTGTAGAAAATTCCATAATCTGGTTGGGCAAGGGCTGAGCGCACCTTTGAGCGATCAAATCACCATGTGGGTCGATCAATTTAGGGTCCCATCTAGCTAAGGGGGTCTCTATATGCAGGATTACCCTACTCTAGTACTTCGTCTGGGCAGGGGAGACAGGTCCCTATGTAGGTGCTTCATACCAAGTTAGTGGTAGTGCCTCGGACCTAAATTCCATGGACCCCTTAAGCTTCACAGGATTCAGAGTGTCATTTGTGGCCTCTTAGAAAGGCAAGGTTCGTTCCATGGTAGAGATGCGACGGAAACTTCTGACGGTTTGAAGGCTGCGAAGTGCCAAAACCTCATGCAGCTGGCTCTACCAATTCTTCAGCTCTTCATCAGATTCTGAAAGGATTTCACTATCCTTTTCCCATTGGAGCAACCCTTCATCCTTGGGGTTAACCCGATCTTCATCTTACGCAGTGATCTTATAGATATGATCTAATTCTTCCTTCGTGTGGATAGGCTCGGTATACCGGGCACCTTACGCGGGATCCAGGGGTACTATGACACACTTCCACTTTCAAACACCATGCTTCATTTCTTTAGGTTAATAATTCCTCCCATGTCGATCACCCAATCTAGTCCGAGGAGTGCAGGGCAGGGGTCTGTATCTTCAACTATTTCAATTACTTCAAAGTCAGTTAGGACCCTTGCCCCTGTAATGTCAACCATAACCTTTGGTAACCTACCCAAGGGAATGATTTTCTGTTGGTTTTCCATGCGCAGCTGGATAGTGGACCATTCCAATTTGGTCTTCCCCATTCGTTGCCAGTTTTGCTTAGGTAAAACATTGGCATCAGATCCAAGATCCAAGATAACCTGATCCATTTCATAGTCCCCAGTTTGTGCAGTTAGCCGCATTTCTTTTCCCGTGCGTTTCTTAGTGCTGTACAGTTTGTGCACTTCCTTGGTCTCAGGGATCAAGGTGGGTCGAGTTGCGCAGGTGTTCATTAGAACCAGGAGGTTTCTTATGGCCTGTGGGTCCCTGAGTAATTTTAGACATGCCTTCAAAAAGGTCTCAATTTCTTCCTCACTTTGAGACTATGCAGGGGTTGCTGGTAGTGCCTGTTCTTCACAGGGTACCTCTTTGCTTCTCTTGGTGTCCATCCCACTACGTGTTATGACCTTTACACTTGGATCTACTTCCCTTAGTTTAGTTTTAACCCTCTGTATGTTTTGCGTAGGGGTAGGTTGATTTTCCTACATTCTGGCTATCAAGATCAGGCAATCTTCTACCTCATGGTCCAGTTGTTTGCAGTATTTACATGATGGTCCGGTGGGATTAGAGAATTCTCTAGAAAAATTCCCTATTTCTCCACAATTATAATAGATTAGCTGACCATGTCCTTGGCCTCCTCTGCCTCGGGCCGGGGATCCTCCAAAGTGCACAGTCAGTCTAGGTGACACAGGGTCTGATTGTACCCGATATAAGTTCCCGCGATCTATCATCAGGTCATTTGTTCGGAAATTATGCTCATTATGTCCTACAGACTAACAGAATCGGCACCATTGTTGCTTTAGCTCTGGGACATACGCACCCAGCCGAGGACAATGGTTTGTATCATGGAGGCCCGCTACCTGACAATCATTAGACCATAGTGCAGATCCACTTGACCCTAGTCGCAACAGGGCAGGTTCCCTACTTACCCCTGGGCACAGCGGGCTAGGTCCTCCAGCTTGGATATAATTATTCAGTAGAGGGAACTAATCCTTTGTGTGACCAGACACTCCACAACATATACACCAGAGATCCGCGCAGATGTATTTTCCTCGCTCTTTTCGTAGGTTTTGTATCTCTAGGTGCATAGCTCCAAGTTGTTCCTAGATCTGTTGGACTCCTGCCGAGGTATCCTCCCAGGGAGTAGCTTCTAGCTTCATATCGGCTTCTACAACTTTCTCTTGTGATTCAAAGGTTTGCTGATTCATTGGCATGCACAGGTGAGGTAACAACATGGCGATGAACCATTCCGTATGTTGTCTACCATCATACTCAAACCCTCCTTCCCTAATTTCCTTCTTCATTTGTTGATCGCCTCCCACACTGATTCAGATATACCTGTTTGAAGTCTTTTACGTCCGCTACTAACTGGGAATACGACATTGGTTTGCCAAATTGTTTCTTTAGAGCATTCTTAATATCCTGAATGGAAGCGATTCCATTCTAGGCAACATATCACATATACTAGTCCAGAGCTCTGCCTTTGAATGCTAAAGACAGTTGCACCCTTTTGATTGTATCACTTGCCACATTTTGCACAGTTTAGACAGAGTTTGCAATGAACCAAAACTGATCCATGTCCTCATCTCCTACCCCCCTAAAGGTAGGTAGTTTTAGATGCGCAACCATATCACTATCCATGGACGACGCTATAGGTGAGTTCTTACCCCTGCGTACCCTAGGTGGTGATGTGGCCGGTTCCTTCACTGGGCTATAGGCGGCCCTTCCTCCATCAAGGTTGGTCCGATAATACTTACGACTATGTGTTGCACTCCTGTCTGGATCCAAGGTCATTCAGTCTGTATGGCTACACATAATGCTCTTTTCGCACAACAACTTCTTGATCAGTAATGGTAACGTTCTGAGAAACTTACCCCAGAATCCTTTGAATAATCATTTCTCAACCTCAGATTATGATACATATTGATCAATGGAAAACTCTGTCACAAATCCTCCTAGCACACTATCCACCCAGTGATCCACCGTGCGTGTAATAGTGTTATCGGTTCTCTCTAGCTGTTCAAGCAGATCGGGAGTCCACTGAGTGACTCGCTCATCCTTCCAGCACTTCTGGAATTCTACTAGCCTAGCCAGCCACTCCTGAAGCTCAATTACAAAGGTTACAAAGAATATTTCGTAGCTTTCAGTAAGAACGTGCCTATTCTTCCACTTTTCCGCCGTTAATTTTTCGCTTCGGTTTTCTCTTATAGTGAACTCCTGGATCTGCCTTTTGCACCAGTCCTCGATCTCTTTTCTTTCAGGTTTCTAGTATTATCTTATCATTACCCAATCCCTTTTTCAGATCTCTTCTGGTCCCGGCTACAAAACCATTTTTTGGTGTGAGGGGTCCTGACCCAAGTTCGGTGTGCAAGGTTGGCCAACAAACCCCTATACTACTAGCCCTTTTGGCAGTGACCTGCTTGCGCAGGTCACAGTCTCACCCGAAGTAGTATGGTTGGGTGCTGGAACAAGGTTTCCGCACCATGAGAAAGGAAGGGTAAGGAAAGAAGGGCTGCGTTCTGCTCAGGTTATCCCTGCGCAGGATCAAGTATAGGTCCAATTTCATCCATGTGCACTAGATCTACAATTCTATGCTTTTCATAACCTTAACACAACGTTATATATCCGAACAGAACAGATCTAGATTTACTTTAATACATAGACTTCCGCAGCAAAATATAACCAAAGTAGAATATATTCAATCATTCAATATATAAACCTTTGCAGTGCAAAGACAGAGAAATGCATAACATAGTAATTAACAACAATCCATTCAATAGTACTCACAGATTCAGATCCAACAATATTGCATATTCATTCATTCGTTACCCTTAAAATTCCCTTCCCAACCTGCGCACACAACAGTAGGGTCCACACACAGCTGGACTATGATCTCCGTCCACACAGCGAGCAGGAGTCTGTTCCCCAAAAACCCTAACAGATCACTTACACAATAGATCGCATCAATAGCTTCGCCAATTCTTACCTCTTACAATCTGAAATGCCTCTCCATTTTCAAAATAATATCTTTAACATTCCTATGGTCCACAACCCATGGTTTTCGTACCCCTCGTTTACCCTTTAACCCCATTACAATGCTTTTCAGGGCTTTGACCCACCCCAAAACCCCTACACTATACTAAATATAACAAAAATAACCAAAATGGGTCAATTTCGTAGCTTGCAAGGAGACCCCATTTCAACAGGCTTGATTCTCCATAATGTTTTACTTAAAAGGGGCATCTCTAAGGGTCTTACTGAAGAAAGCTATGGGCTATTCAAATCCATGGTCATTTTTCTGCAGTAAAACTGCAGTAGTGGTGTGTTCTGAAGTAAATGAAAAAAATATGAAATCTTTCTTAAAATCAAGACTAATTAGGACTAGAGTTTTGGTTAAGGCTTGTTTGACGGAGTCAAATGAATCTTTGGCCACAATATTTCATTTAAGAACTGAATATTTTTTAAGAATTTTATTTAGTTCTCTAATTATCTGTGCTATATTGGATATGAATCTTCTTGAAAAATTAATCTTACCTAAAAAGGCTTGTAACTCTTTCATGTTTCTTGGTGGACTGATGTTAAGAATTTCTTGTATCCTAGCAGGATATATTCTGATTCCTTCTTTAAAAATTATGTGTCCAAGTAACTTGCCTTCTTCTAATCCAAATAAACTTTTCTTAGGATTCAAAGAGATGCCAAATTTCCTGCATTTAATAAAAACTTGTCTCAGATGATCCAAGTGTTCATTATTAGTTTTGGAAAACACAGTAATGTCATCTAAGTAAATTACTAAGAAATCATGTATTTCCTTTGCAAAATCTATGTTCATAGCCCTTTGAAAGGTTTCCCCTGGATTCATTAGACCAAAATGCATTTTACATACATAAAAGTGCCCCAAGGAGTAGTAAATGTTGTTTTGTCTTGATCTTCTTTTTGGACTAAAATTTGGTTGTATCTTGAAAAACCATCTAAAAGTGACATCATTGAAGAGCCAACTACCCTTTGTAATATATGATCCATTTTAGGTAAAGGGTAATTATCTTTCATGGACACTTTGTTTATATTCCTAAAGTCGACACATAATCTAATCTCTCTTGTTTTCTTTCTTGTTGGAACTAGGTTGGAAACCCAATCATAATATCTGATTGGTGCAATTATCTGTGCATCATACATTCTTTTCACTTTTTTTTCTATCAAAGGTAATAAAACAGGGTTAATTCTTCTCAAATTTTATTTAAAGGGCTTTTGATCTTCTTTTATTGGAATTTTATGTTGGATTATGCTGGTATCATAGGATTCGAGATCCTCATAACTCCAGGAAAAAACATCTTGATATTCCTTTAAAGAGTAATATATTTTTCCTTTTCTTGTTGAGGTAATGTTTTGGAAAGTTTGAATATTTTGGTTTTTAACTCTCAAGAAATATTGCATTCTTCTATATCAGATCTAACTGGCTCCATTTTGGGTTTTCTAGGTACATCATTTGAGTCAAAAAGATCTTCTAAGGAATTTAAAACTTTGGGTAAGAAATTATCCTTAAGATTTAATACATCTGATTCATCATAAATAATTTCTTCAATCTCTACTTTCTGTAAGCTATGTATATATGATTGACTAAATCTAGGTGGTTTATCAAACTTTATTCTATTTACATCTATGTTATTTAAATCTATTTCACAATCTAAATCTTGATCTATAGTACAATCTGTGTCTATCTTATAGTTCCGAAATTCACCTTCATTATTCATAAACTTGTAAATATGTTCATCTTGAGAAAAAAATTGCCAATACTCAAGGTTGTCTAGAATTATTGGACTATGCTTGACTTCAACAGTATATCTGTGATTAGGTTGGAATGGTAAATTTCACGTACTAGCAAAGGTTTCTAGACAATGAGCATGTATATTTTGTTTCCTAGGTATAGCAACAAATTGACATTCCAATAAATCATCAGTTAAATCTATCATAGTGTCTCTGTATCTGCTTAGTCTAGGATTGTAAATAGAATATAATCCATTTACTTGTTTTATGATCAACTCTGAATCTCCCATGATTAATATTCTTTTGCCTCCTGAGTTCCTAATAATTTGGAGTCCTAGAATGAGGGCTTCATACTCAGCCATATTATTGGTACATTTGAAATTGAGCCTAAAAGCATGGCCTTATGAGTGATTAGTCTCCATGTTGGTTATCCAAACTCCTGCTCCTGCTCCTAACTTATTTACTGAACCATCAAAGTCTAAATGCCATAAATATTCATGAAAAATATTATCATTGTTTGGTGCTTTCTTTTTCTCTATTAGTTCAGTTTACATTTCATTAGTTTCAGAGTTGCATAGGATAAAAGAATCAAGGTTAGTTGGTATAGAGTAAATTGGGTAATTTATAGATCTTTCTACACTACTGACCATGTACTTCATCAATGTTTCCTTATATAACTCGTTAGGCTGACCAAAAACTGATATAGTAGCATAAGACATGTCCAATTGTAGAGATCCATGTAACTTTGCTCCCCATGAGCATGAAAGTAACATTCCATATTTAGGCGGGATATCAGCTACTACAGTGTCCATTAATATACTCTTACCAGGATATTGAACTAGTGTTACACACAAATCTTTGATTAAACCTAAGCATTTAAATTTACTTGAATCAAATGAGAACAAATATTTGTAGGGCCTTGTGATTTCTAGATTGAGAGTTTCCATTATGGCTTTGGGCATTAGATTATGGGAAGCTCTTGAATCTAGCATGGAATTATGTAAAATTTGGTCATGAATGGTAAGACTGATATAAAATGGAGGAACTGCTCCATCTGCATGTTTTCCATTCACATGTGGGCCAAAAATCAACTCTAACTGATCATCATTTAGATTTATGGAATCCTTTCCATCATTTATGTTTAATTTTTCAATTATGGTTGATTTATACAAGTCATATTTTACCAATTCTGTTAGAGGAATTGGTATTTTTAGCTTTGCAATTTCAGATTGTATGTTGAATGTAGGTTGAGATTTACTGATTTGAATCATCTCTTCTTTGGTAATTGTAGTTTGTATTGGTTTGTCTTTTTTTTCTACAGTTATGTTTTCATATTCAATTGGTTTGACGTTCTCTATTTTAGTTTCTTAAGTTTTAATACTCCTAACTTTCTTTTCAGAGGTTGTTTGTGAAGCAGTAGATGTTCTTTCAGACTTAGAATTATCAGCATGTGTTTTTGAAGTAGCAGTTTTTGGATCGACTGATTTAGGGTCGGCAGAGGGTATTTTAGGATCTAAATTTGTTGTTTTAACAGAATTACAATATTTATCAATAGTATATTTCTGTGAATCTTTTGTAGCTTGAGAAACTTCATCAGTAATATCAACAATTTTAGGGCTTGATGCATTTTTAGGATTAGAAATGTTTTGGGAAGAACTAGAGTTTTGCTTATTTTCCCTTGGGAGAATTTGCAGAACTTTTGTTTTGGGAGCTTCTACTATTTTCTTATTCTGAGTTTGGGAAGTTTTCTTGGTAGAAGACTCATTGTTTTTCTTATTTGTAAGGTTATATTGACTATGTATTTCATTTATAGCATAATCATAACCTTTTTTATAATCAAAGGATTCACTTGAATCTAATTTGAGTTGTTGGAGTTCAAATAGTTCCTGATATTCCTGAGTGAGAAAAAAAGTATTACTATCATCTATTCACATTAGATTTATTGCATCCTCATCATCATCATTATTATGAGAACTTTCAGCATAGTTCTCTTGGAATGGGGACCTTATTGTTTGGTCTGGGGCTATTTCTTTTTCTTTTCTTGAATTTGTGTTTTTTCTAAAATTGGGATTTCTGATTTGTTGTTGGTTACCCCACTGAGTTCCTCTCTCTATGTTGTCTAATCTATCCATCATCCTGTCTAAATTTTTAGCTAACATGTCTATTTTTGAGTCTGAATTGAAAGTTTGTTCTTTAATGGTCACTCTTCTTTCATTTCATAGTCTAGCTTTTTTGGCTAAAATGTTTACTTATACATTAACAACATCTGTTTTCATTCTTTCTAAGGTTTCTGCATTTATTTCCCTCAATTGATAAGCCATGTCCATGTCAAATCCATTAGGGAGTTTGAGTAGGACATTATCAGGGGTGGGTTTGATATTTGCACAGATGGAATTGTAAACACTGTTATATCTAGTGCAGTAGTCTTGGACTGACTCATTTGGAGCTCTTCTCATGGCATCAAATTCAGATAATATCTGGAGTGGATTCTTTTTATTTTCCCATTTATTTGAAAAAAATCTATGAAATACAGCTAAATCAGTTACACTACCAGTAGCAAGACCTCTAAACCACTTCTTAACTTCTCCTGTTAATGTTTGTGCAAATAACCTCATTTGAACATCAGAATCATCAATCTCATGGAGTTCAAAGAAATATGTCATTTTATTTATGTGTTGCTGAGTTGTATAATTGGTAGTGGCACCAAAATGTGGTATCTTACTCTGACAGTATTTATACATGTCATGAATCTGTTGTGGTAAGAGTAGGGGAGCATATCTAGCAGCCATAGCTTGAAGTTTAGCTTGGCTAAGAGGTAAAGTAGAACTTCTTGGGGCTGTGCTGGAAATGATAGCTGATGGACTAAAATTTGTAGTTGAAGTGTTGGGAAATGAAACTGGAATTTATATGGAACTACTAGGGAATGAGGATGATGTGTTTAAAAAATCAAAAGGTGAGCTAATGGATATAGTGGATGAAGTGAGTGGTGGAAATAATACTCTAGGTTGTAAATGTAATTTAGGGATAAATGGATGTGTAGATGAGTTGGTAGTGGAAGTTATATATGATGTAACAACATACAGAAATGAATCTTTAGCTGGTATTATTGTGGTAAGTAACTACGAAACTGGAGGTTTGTTTGCGTAGGTTAATAATTGAGATAATTCAATAGATTCATCATTATATTTGATAATAGTAACATTAATTTCTTCAATTTTAGTCGGATCTTGAATTTTCTTTCATTTAGAATTTACTGTAATATTTTTCCGATTTGTATTCAAGAATGAAATAAAAACAAGGTCTAAAATAATAGTTTTCAAATCACTTTCATATTTACTTCTAAATAAAGAATGCTCAAATTTAAGATCAAAATCAATATCTTGTAGACTTACTAACTCTTGTGGTAATGAATTGTCTCTTTTTAATGATACTTCAGCTTCTAAATCTTCTAACTATTTTTTATTTTTACCAATTCGGTCAGGTTTGTCTACTATAATAGCAGGCTTAAGATCTGGGTTAAACCTGATATAGTAAATTTTCCTAGAAGCCAGAATTATTGTTTTCAATACCCACAACTTATAAAAGAAATCTTAAAGTAAAAGGATGTATAAAATGATTTCCTTCAAGACTAGTTTTATGACTGAGGTTTGGTTAGCTCCACAGTATGGTTGCCAGTAATGTTATCACTCTAGTAATTCTAAAGTTGTGAGATTTTGGTTTTTAGTCAAATAATACTAGAGGTAACCACAAACCAACTTCAAACCCTAGGATCTAGACTTCTTAGGGTTTAGAGAGGGCTCTCTCTTTAAAATTTTACTTTGTTTTGATTTGTAAATAGTAGGCTAGTTATAAATGTGCAGCTTTGGTTTTGGTTTTGGTAGATTTGGTGGGAAAAATCACTTGAAAGGATGGATAGTGGGAAATCTATTTGTCCATTGGGCTAAGGATTCAAAATCAAGAAAATAGGACTGGGATCAAGGCCAAAAGGTCAAATGTTTTTAGGGAAAGATAGATAACCCTGGAAGATCTTGGAAAATTGTTTTTATGAGGTGGTATGATTGGGATAAAGGGCACTTAATAATCCTTTGATGCAGAAAATAAAGTATTAGGAGGAGGTAAAACGAGAGAGGGAACAATTAAGGATTCCCTACACTGAAAATCAGAGGAAAACATATAAATGATAACTAGTTAAAAACAGGGTGCTTTTAACAAATCCTGTAGTAATGCTCATAGTTATACATTCAAATTTAGAATAAACATAAATGGATGCATGTAACAAAGAAATATAACAATGACAAGTGAGTAAATACTTCACTCCAAATAGCTCATCACAGGAATCCTGAGGTATGATGCCAATTGTTTTGATCCAGCCTACTAACTCGAAATTTGACACAGAAAAGCTTTGAAGTGCAAGAAGAAATGACTATGACACTCCCAAAAATTTTATTCCACCCAAAATACTTCTAAAGATGAAGTATTTATACATATTTCTTTACACAATATCCTAGAAATCTTCTAGGAATTGTCTTAGGAAAATAAAATATCTTTACAACAATAATAAAGACAGCTACTTAACAAATCAGCAAGTTGTCATATTTATCCAAAAGAAATAGAAATTGTTTTGAGGATAAGATGTAGCTCACTCCCTTGGTGTCCTTCTTGCTTGATCTTAGATATTTTTTGGAATCTAATCTGCCTTGTCCGATACTGTTTATCTGATTCTCTTTATTCACTCATACTCTCTAAAATGATACTCTTTAACCCTTAGTCAAAAAGTGTTTACTGTTGTAAAATCTATTTTGACTGTAATTCAAAAAACAATTTAGTCCCCTTTTCATCTGTCTGTCTTTTATCCTTCATAATAAATCTATAAGTGCTTGCCAATCTTCATCTTTAGAAATTTTTATTTTCTTTAATTTCCTAAAGTTTTCATCAACTTCAGTATATCTAGAAAAGGTTGGCTTGATGATAAACAAGTGTTTTATCTCATGTTGCAAGTAGAATAAATCTTCAAAACTCTTGAGTAACACTTTTCCAGTTGGAATGCCTTGACCTGATGGTTTATTTACCTGTTCTTTTGCAAACTCTCTAATCTTCTTATCATAGTCATTTTGAGGCATTCGTTTATCATTAATGACCATTATTTCAGGCAGTCCTTTTTGCCTCAAATTTGTAAACTTAACCATAAATATGGTTATGGTAGTATTCATGCTTTCACACTTTTCTTCAAGTTGCCTCATCGAATTTTTCTTTGTAGTAACTTTCCTAGTTTCTAGGATAGTTTCAGTTATGTCTGTAATCTTGAGTTCTTCTAAATCTTCTCTATTTTTGTTGTTAAGGAAGGTGATTAGACATAGAGCTTTCTCTGGTTTGTCATCCATTTTAGTTTGAGTCTTTTGAATTTCTGCTTGTTCTTTTAGTAATAACTCTCTTTGCTCAAAAATTGCTTAAATTGAAGGCCACATGTCATGGATGGATTCAATGACATTGTTCCAAAGGTTATTTTTGATGTATGATATTTTCTCCTTTAATGTCAATTCCTTCTGCAATTTCTTCAACTCTTCATTCAGTCTGATGGCATTTTGTTCATGTGTCTTTGCATTTATCTCAACGAATTTATTTGCTTCTCAAGATTGTATACCATCTTTGTCAACCTGTTAATCTCATTTTTCTTTAAGGGCATTTCTTCCATTACTTTCAATAATTTTTTGGCTTCATCTGTATATTGAATTGCTGATTTGATGATTCAGTAGCTGAGGTTGTGGAAGAAGTAACTAGCGCTGCAGTAGCCAGTGGTTATTTGGGTGCCAAATTTTTAGCTAAAGTTGAAGGAGTTGCTGCAGTGATAACTGGAATAACTGTAGGAATCTCTGGTTATTTCATTGTTTCATTTTATTGGACAAGTTTTTCCATCTGTATTTCCATCTCCTTAACCTGGGCTATCCACTGAAGAATTAAATTCATCATGTCATCTTTCTCACTCTGTTCATGTATGATTTCTTTTGTTTGAGGATGCTCACTTTGAGGAAGTTTGATCTATTTCCTCAAAGCTGCTATATCTTCATTTTTCTTCTTCACCAATAATTTTGTTGCTTTCATATTAGCAGGGTCATATCCCACCTAAGAAACTAGTTCTTCTAAAGCTTTTATCCTTATATCCTTGACATAAATTGAGGCTTTGTCCATATTCATCTGATCTTGCATGTTGAATATGGTGTTTTGCAGCTTCTGAGCACCCATGGATTTATTTGTGATAGTATAATATAACATTTTTGAGGTCTATCTGTGGAACTCAATTTGATCAAGAGCATGGACCTTATCTGTTTGGACTTCCAAATCAAATTTCTTATAATATGCCACTGTCTTAGGAGATTTGACTGTGTGCTGCAACACTGACATGATTAGCTTTTGATTTGAATAATCAAATCTAGAAAGGAGTCTATTTTTCACACTTGGAGTCTGTTTGAGATATTGAGAATAAATATTATTCTTTATCTCTTCATTCTTCAGTTTAATCTTTTTATATTTCTCTTTGATATCCAAATCCTTTTCCTCAGCTTCCTGTGAGAAAGAGGCTTCCATACTTTATTGTCTTTCCATCAACTGTGTATCTTCACTATTGATTTCTTCATTCTGATTTTTAGTATTTGGCTCATTGATAATTAGAGTAGCAACATTTGTCTCTGGCAAATCTGTATTGGTATTTAAAATATGTGTTTCTTCCGCATCTATTGTTACTTTTCCTTTACCTGCTGAATCTAATTTGGGCCTTTTTTTATATATGAGCTTCAACTTGGTTTCAGTTGTAGTTTCTACCACATAGGCTCCTTCTTCCCTTATTCTTTTAGTGGAATTTTCTGGCTAATTTGCAGTCTCTAAGGTATGACTAGTATTACCTTTGTTCACTGCATCTATTAAAGTGTTTTTAGTCCATTCAATCCGATTTGCAAAATTTTCTATTTCTGGTTTTGCTTCATGGATGAAGGGTGTTAACTTGCATTTAACCCTTAGCTTAATCACGATCCCTTATGGATCATAATTCCAAGGAAAAATTTCTTGAAATTTATATTCTAATAACTTATTTTTTGCTTATTTCTCTGTATCCCTGTGATTGCATATGAATGGCCCTATCTGATTCTTAAGTTTGAATTGGATTTTCTTCTTAGCTGCCATGAAATTTATGGAATTGGAGTTTAGGATCTGCCTGATATACTCCAAGGCAAAGATCCTCATTGAAGGATTTTTGGGTAACTTGTAAGGTAACAAGTTTGACCCAAAGACTCTGATCTCAATATATTTGTCATACAAATACCAGTCACCAACCTTACTCTGCTCTGAGAACTGCAATATATTTTTCATTTCTTAATTTATTCTTGACTGCTCTGTTTTGGTCAACATTGTGATAATTGGATGTAAAAATGACTCTGAAAATTCTGAATAACTGAAATCTATAAATTATTTCCTGAGAAAGGATGTCCAAAAAATGATAGATAGAGGATTTCCCCCTATGTCATGTTTTTGGAGAGTAATTGGAAAATTATCTCATTGGAAGTATAAAAACATATGGAAAAGGAAGGAGGTATATCTAAACACTCCCTCAAGTTGAAAATTGGTCAATTGATAATGAATACTATCAGCAATGAAACCATCATAATCAAATATTATTGATGGGGGTTGACCTAGAGAGAATGTGGATAAGAATCCCAAGATGGACTCATCTGTCTGTTCATCAGTAAAATATCCAAGGATGAAGGAAAGCATGGAAATAACATGTCTTGAACCTTCAGGGAATTTAGTAGTAGAATATGGGAGATTTAGCTTAGGAATTTCTACATGCAAAGGCATGAATGTCTAAAAATAGTGAATCTCTTGGGAAAATATAGGCCAATATATAACTTGGTGAGGGCCTCTATAGACAAAGGGACTTCTTGGGGGTCAGGCTGAAGTTGTAACATCTGGTTAATTGATTTTGCGGTGATGGTAAAAAGAAATTCCTTATTATCACTTCCTTATTGGCATTTACAATGGTTCTTTGCTCAGGAACATAATACTATTGACACAATCTAATGACCTCCTAACATGCGTGAGTTAATGGGACAACATATTTGGGCAAATGAGATTCCCAAATATGGACCTCTTCTTCATTATCTAATGAATTTTCATATCACCAGTTATGGATATCTAGCAGGTTAAATTCAACAATAGGATCTTCTATCTTGTTATCCATATCAGCTAGTGGGTTGTGTTCAATATCAACAAAAAGTGGTTGAAGAGGATTTACAACAGTTTCAGTATTTAAGGTCATGGTAGGAGTGGGTTTTAGGGACTTCGGAAGCTTCAGGCTTGCTATAGCTTTGCTTTTTAGGCATTTTGGGCTACTTCTGCAAGTTTAGATAGTTTGCAGAAGAAATTTACTTTAGAAAAGGATTTCTTGGACAAATTTGGAAAAGTATAGCTTTTTCTTTGGGCTATCTTTCAAAATTAATCCTGTGAAAGAGGTTTATAGGATTTGGACAGGTTTAAAACAAGAAACAAGGGTTTCTTGAGTATTTTAATGGAAATTTGAGTTAAAAAATCTTTTAAAAGGGTTACAAAGGCTTAGGATACCTACAGATGTTTTCTGGTTTGATTTAAAGCTTCAAATAGTTCATCAAAGTGTGAAAAACTCACAAATTTCTTGAAAAATTGTGCGTAGCAGAGAAACACGGTTTCTGGAAAACATTTGAGAGGCTCTGGCCTATTTTTGTGGCTATTTAATAGTGCCTTTCGATTAATTCTTTAAATTTTAAGGGTGTTTTGTTCTTCAAATATCTTTCAAATCAATTGTTGGTTTAAATTTCAGAGAAATACCTTTTGTATGCAGGTATTTGGCTTCGGAATAGTTTTAGAGGTTTTTGAATGAGATGGTGACTTCTGTAGATTTTCTAGAGCAAAGAATAGCTCCTCGGCAGTCTTCAAAGGTCACAGGGTAAGTCTTGCAGGTTCTTCGTATGACAATTGCGGAAAATGGTTGGAAAAGGATGTTTTTATAGTCGGGAAGGCTTGCACAGGGCTTAGGTTAATGCGCAAAAAAGGCAATGAATGAATTAAATTTCCAAGGTTTAATATCTATTTTGGTTACATTATTTCTGCATTGAATGATTGTCACATCAGGAAGGAGTGGCTGTTTCAGGTTTCAAAGGATTGAAAACCATAGTGGTTATCGTCCCGCAATTTGGCACTAAGTGGTTTCAGCTTGAACCCACGCGATCCAATGGAAGAAGGGCACGTGGTGGAGAGATAAAACTTTGAAACCACCCATTTCGCACAAAAATAGAATGGGCGCGATCGCACTACATTTCTATGCGATATGGTATCCTCGCCGTCAGATATCTGGGTTAAAGGCAAACTGTCCAGATCCATTGGAGAGATGCATTGAAATGGGAGTGGGGCCAGGGTGTTTGCATATGCGGCGGGATATGACTTTAAACATTATAACAAAGGTTCTTAAACAAATTTTTTAAACCTTAGGGTTTTTATAATATGTGGTGGGTTAAGCATTAGAATTTATTAAATAAGCATTAATCAAAGTCTAAAGTTTGGGTTTAATGTATTAATTTAAACCTTTGGAAATGTTTAAATCAAGCATATTATTTTGGGTTAATATTTATATAGTCTTCGAACATTTTAACATATGCTTGAATACTATAGGGGGTGGGATTAGTTTTTATAGATATGTTTAGACCAATGGGTTTGTTAGGGCGGGGTTTTTATATTGCACATGTGGGATATTTAAACTTTGGTATAAACTTAAAATAGTGGGTTTTGGGGGTTTATTTTAATATAAGGGGATTAATAACATACGGGTAGATGTAGTTAGGGATTTAATAAAATAAGTTAGGTGTTAATATGAAAAAGGGTAGTAAAATTGAAACAAAGCATAGGTTAATCTCTAAGTAAAGTGTAAATCATAGACAAAGTAAAGCATTATTGCCCTTTAATATTATTTCACTTATACTTAGGATAAGTGCATTTTGAGGATTTTATGAATAATTTTAAAAGGGAATGAAGTTAATTATTGGGGTTCTATTTTTATTAAGTAAAAAATGGGTATTTTGCTTAGGGAAAAGAGATTATGATTTATGAATGAAGGGAAAATGTTGATGAATGTGGGTTTAATGTAGGAATTCAATATTTTTAACTAACCAGTCATCGATCCTGGGGTCTGGTCCGAACAAAAGTTAGAGAAATGCTCTGAGCCTTTTTGACTGATAGTTTAGAATACTGAATACTTATAGGGGAGGGGAAATTAGTGATTTTCCCTGAAGATGATTTATTGCATGCTTACTCAACTGCTTTCTACCTACCCAACTTTATTTCTAAAAAAATTTCTTCATATTTTAGGTGCATTTAGGCTTGCAACGTTTAAAAAAAATTCTTCCAAAGCATAGAACTGTCTAAATCTACCTTATTTCATCCAAGGGCTCAGATTAAACTGTTGAGCTCCTCATTATTCTCTACCTATATACTGATTTGTCAAGTTTAAATTGTTTGAAAAATATTTATTCTCTATCTAAAACATGAAATTGAAAGCATGAAAAGTTAAGATTACACTATTTAACTGATCATGGATTATGGCATTTATTGACACTCTGCACATAATCATTATTCTTACAGTAAAAAGTAGAAGTAGTGGCATTCAGACTTGCTCAATTTCAGGTCTTATTTCTATTTTTTTTCTTTTGGGGTCTGTATTTTTCTAATTCCTTTGATCTTTCTTTTATGAATTTTTCCCTCTTTCTGGCTTTTTTATTATTTTTCATTTTTTTCAAAATATGGGAAAACAACTTGCAGAAATCAAGGTATGTACATATTTACAAGACTATCAAAGTCATTTAAAAATTTAAGAACCTTATTATTATAGGACCCTAACAGACTCTTCAATACATTTGTGTCCTTCAACTTTAATTTTGAGACCTTGAACTTGTTCTTCAAGAGTATTGGGATGGATCTTCTCAAGCTTGAGCTCTTTTATAAGCCTTATTGCCTCCTCAGAAAATTATTCTAGGGTATCGTTGTTTGATACCTCTTGTTTATTGTTCTTGGCCATAAACAATACTCTCTCATTGGCTTCTTCTTCATTGTCACTGTCCTCATTAGATGATGACCTATCTTCTTTAGAGAGAAAGTTCCTTCCGAATCCTTTCTTTTTACATTGCTTGTTGAATTTCTTAAATCCTTTCTTTCCGTTTGAGTTTCCATCACTTCTGTTGGGACATTTTGCTGCGAAATTCCCAACCTCAACATAGCCGAAACATATCAATGGAAGATTACCTTTTAATTTTCCCTTACCATTTTTAGTTTTCTCGTAAAGTAAGCATATTCTCCATATGAGAGACCTTATTCATCATCTTCCTTTTCTTCACACTTGCAGGTACAGGTCTTTGCCTTTGAAGGTTGTTTATTCTTATTGGTTTTCTTAGATTAAACGAACGCAGTTTCTAGATGCGAGGTACCCTCTTCTTCATCAAGTCCCATTTCATATGCTATGAGAACTCCATGTAACTCCTCTTTGTTGAGTTTGTCCAGATTTGAACTATATTCTAAGACCAATACCTTTGGGTTGAATCTCCCTGGTAACGTTCTCAGAACCTTTTATATAATATTATTCTCATCAAAAGGCTCTCCAAATCCTTCGAAAGTGTTGGTTCTTTCATCAACGTGTTGGAAGTATGAAACAATGTTTCCATCTTCTTTCATTCCGAGTTGCTCAAATTTTGCTCTGTATATTTGAAGCTTTTCTTCTTTGAAATTTGAGTCACCTACATATATATTCTCAAGTTTGTCCCATACATTTTTGGCAGTTTTACAACCCAACACCTTATGATAAGCATATTCAATAAGTCCACCAATAGTAATATTCTTTTATTTTTCCTAATTTACCAAATTCTTCTTACCTTGTTCATCCATTATTGATGTAAAGTCATTTTGAATAGTGTCCCATACTTCGTAACCTTGTGCCAAGAGATATACCACCACTCTTCCTTTCCATAGTGCATAATTATTTTCATTGAATAGAGGTACACAATTCTTTGTATGCTCCATGGCCTCCTTCCAGCTGTTAAACTGCTATTGAAGGAACCAAGCTCTGATACCAATTGTTGGAAATACTGAGAGGGGGCTGAATCAATATTCCTTTCAATTATATTATTATTAATATTTCGGAACATTAGTTAATATTCAATTATTATTAGTGTTTGTACAATGATAGAAGTAAACAAAAGTAACACAAATGCACACAGTTTTTAAGGTGGAAACCCCCTCTGGGAAAAAAACCACATGAATGTTTTTCTAGTAATTCTTTAATATTCAAATCCAATTGAAAAGAAAGCTAGAAATTCCTAGAAACTAGAAAATCATTCTTCTCTAGCTCCCACTAGATGGACGCTCCAACGCCCGGGATCCTTCAGTAGTCAAATAAATGGATGCCCCAACACCCAATGAGCTACAACTCACCCTAGTACCACCCTACCACCCTAAATTTTTCACAGTCTTGAACCTGTTGGTGACTTCATGCACTAGCCTAGCACCACTCTACCACCCTATAGAAAAATAAAATAAGGATTGACTCTTGTACCAGGGAAAATGGTCCACTTTACAATGATATAGAATGATGTAGAAGAATAAAACACACTAGACCATAACCGCAACTATGACACAACCACCTAATGATGATCCTAGACCTCTCGACATTGCCTCTTCAATTCTTGGTAGATAGACACTTGTAAAAATTTTACAATGATTCTTTTAGAATGACTCAGTACAATGATACCGTTGTAATGACTGTATGTAGTGCTGCCGACTTGAAGACTTCATGTGGTGAACTTCTTGTTGTTGTTTTGCACCTTGATTGTTGATCTTATCATGCTACCCTTTATCACTCTTCAAAACATTAGATCATGCGTTGAGTCTTATATTTATGAATATATAATACCTGCAAGAATTCTTCAAGGAAATATCCATTACATGATAATAGAAACAATTACCTCATCCTCCAAAGCATATGTCAGTTCTAAAGAAAAAAAAAATAGAATACAAAGAATCAAATGCAATTAAGAGATGAACATGCATATACAAAATATGCTTACCTGGAGCTTACCTCTTCTGCATAATTTTTCCGCACCTTTATTTTCTTTTCTACCCCAGAAATTCTGCTCCTTTGCCGCCCTTGACATCATATGATCTAGCTTTTTCTTGCCTTTTAGGAGCTCGATATAGAATCTGATATATCTTTGTTATTTTAGATCCCCAATATGTGATTTGAAGTCTTTTATTAGCCCTCTGAGTCTTATTTCTAATTCCATGCATCTGACCCAATTTGGATTCTTCAAGATAAATTTATGCCCAATCTCTCACAATGACTTTAGTTATGGACTAGTTTAGTAGAGCGAAATTGTACGACGTGCCACGTGTCACTGTTTCCTCCTTTGGCTCTGAAATTTATACATAGAAAGATACATTCCATACGATATCTGCTACTCTTTAAAAAATTCAAATCCAATGCTCAGAGAGAGATTTATGATTATTTTCCCAAGGTCACCTCTTTCAGATGAAGTTGAGGACCCTGCAAAAGTATTGACTTCCACAGATCATATCTCTGAAAATATTGCAAACCATGACCTAAAATTTTTACACAAGCCTCCTCAAGATTCTAGATTCACATGATTAAAATTTAAGCTTCTTAACCTTCATAGAAAAAAATTTATAGCGAAAATTCCCCAATGACCTGTTTCAAGTAGCGAAATCCATACATTAGGAGGATATGAGGATCACAATTTATGTAAACTCTTAGGTTGACAGGGTCTTCAAAAAGTGAACGTGGGAGGGATTTTAGGACCTTAAAAATTATTAATTATTGACTATTCAATGACCACAACCATAGATTAGTTTCATGCCACAACCCCATGGGGTTTTAGCCCACTAATTGGGGTTACTAACTTCAAACATGAATATCTCTCAAACCATGAAGAATTACGTGGTGAGAAATATATCAACGAAAAAATATTGAAAATTAGAAACCAAATAAATATCGTTGACTTTGAATATAGTGATTTGGTAGGTAAAAATTACCATGAAAAATCGGGGTAGCCCCTGGTGCTGCTTGGGTTGACATCAATGAAAATCATTGATTAACGTATGCTAAAAAACATCCTAGATTGAGAGCATATAGAAATGTTGCGCTTGATTTATTACACACTTTTGTAGAATATGATCTTGCTATGATAACCCGAAATTAGAATGTCCTAGCCAATGGTCTATTTTTTTTTGCTAGCACATGCAAAATGCCTCATCCCAAAAAACAATATAGAGTTGAAGTTAAACATCATCCAGCTGTACCAAATAACATGAGGTATTGGCATGTATTTGGAAATGATAAAAAAATAGAAAAATTTCTGCAGTCCAAAGATGAGTATGAGGGAAATAACATAGACTTAGATGGTCAAGTAGAAAATCATATAGTTGTGCATAATAATGTAGAAGATCAGTTTGATGCATTGCATGTAGATATTTTTGTAGATGAAGTTGTACATAAATCAAAATTGCATGAAATTGATCTAGAAAAAGAATAATTTGAAGTGCTTCAGCTTAACGATAATATTTTTGCCTATAAGTCTAGTCCCATTATAAGAAATTTTTTATTTTAATGATGTAGCAAAAAATCCAAAAATAGAGCCCAGAGGAGCAGATGTAGAGGAATCTAATATAGGTAGTGACATAATCCCAAAATGATAAAACTCTTAAAATCACTACCTACTATTAGAAAACAAGAATACATCGCTTTATTCAAAGAGTTTGTTGATGTCTCTTCTTGGAGCTATGAGGATCTTAAAGCATATGATACTAGTATCGTACAACACAAAATCTCAGTCAAAGAAGATCATAAACCATTCAAACAAAATATTCATATAATAAATCCTATTCTGATGCCTTTGATTCGGAAAGAGGTCAAAAATATGTACGATGCTAAAATCATTTCCCCTCTCAGATACTCTAAAAGGTATCTAATACAGTACCTACTAGGAAGAAAACTGGAGAAATCCGGTTATGTATTGATTTTAGAAATCTTAACAAGGTATCTCTGAAAGACAACTACCCTTTGCTAAAAATGGATTATATATTACAGAATGTAGTAGGGTCTAGTAGGATATCCTTGTTAGATGGTTTCTCAGGTTATAACCAGGTCCTTGTACATCTTGATGATCAGGATAAAACAACTTTTACTACTCCATGGGGAACCTTCATGTATCTAAAGATGCCCTGTGGGTTAATGAATGTTGGGCCACATTTCAAAGAGAAATGGATATTGCCTTTGCTGATGAGATTGGCCATTTTATTGTGATTTATCTTGATGACATTACTCTATATTCAAATACTGACGAGGAACATTTGAGGCATCTAAGAAGAGTGTTTGAAAAGTGTAGAAGGTTTGGTATCTCATTAAATCCTAAGAAAACATTGTTTGGCCTTAAGGAAGGTAAGCTTCTTGGTCATATTATTTCAAAGGATGGAATTAGGATCGATCCTAGTAGAATTGAAGAAATATTAAAAATCAATCACCCAAGAAACATCAAAGAGATTCAGTATTTTATTGAAAATTTTAATTTCCTAATGAGATTCATTCCTAATCTTGCATAACTTTTTAGAAATATAACAAACATGCTTCAAAAAGATTCATAAATTATATGGATTATTTGGGATATTATAGGTCAATTTGGGCACCATTCCCAATGACCTAGTTAATTGGACATCATCTCCAGAATCAATGAATAGGGTCTATCATCCCCAATCATTTCATTTGTTACATGCCCTAAGACAAATAACAAGACAAATCATCCTTGACTTTCATTACAAAAGTTTCCAATATTTGAAGTTTATAATATATCATATCAGAGCTCACCAATGGTGCCTATAAAGGGATAAAGTGTGTTGCATATGCAGGTAACCCCACTCAAGGCTGCTCTGTAAATCACTTCCCGACACTCATGGGTGTGTTGGTCACATTAGGAACGAGATTATCATTGTTCCAGAATCTCCCCTTGGCCAGTGCCTTCTAGAAGAGTTCACATGTGTCAAACTTCAAATTCAAGTGCCCATTTGATACCTCTCAGACTGGGAACATGCCTTTCCTATTATTAGAAAGTCATTGATTATAAAACTACCTTCAGATCCTCTATAAATTGAGCACAGATCCTAGTGTTTGAGAGGAAGAATTGGAGTAGAGAAATGCTAGTGGAATTTCAATTGAGGAATTTATTTGAGTGACATGATGCTCGAGATATGTGTATTGTGATGAGGTTGGGATGTTGTTGGAGATGGTGACACTAAATCAATCATTGGGTTGTAACCTCCCTTTCTATCCATTAATAAAGATTGTTGCTTACCTTCCCACATATGTATCTGTATAAGATTTTGTCTTTCATATTATGAATTCTTATCTAATTTATATGATTCATGTTTTATTGATTTAACTGAATAACTTGAATAGACATCTGTATTATTGCTATCTTTTGATGTTTAGTGTTCATCTTTGTAGGAAATATTTTGGTGATCTAGCTCAAATTTGAAGCTAGAACAAAGAGCGACAGAAGGAGAATAGGAAGCGCTTGGATTCCAAGTAAGTTCTTTGATCTATTATTTGTTTCTATTTACTATTAGGAAAATTAGTTACAAAGTATTTAACCTATTGTTCTAGATGATCACTACATCTAGGGAAGAATGTTTTATCCATAATCCATAATTCTGCATAACAAATTGGAGACTCCACTGGGAAGTTTACCTTTCATCCTTAGTGTATTTTCCTCTGATTTTCTCTATTTTTTCACCCAATAGAATTTACTCAGAAATATTAGGCTTTTTGAAATCAAAATTTTCATTAGAATTGTGTTAAACAGTTAATTTTTCATTCTCTGACTGTGCTCAACGTACTGTTGAATAGGACACAGTGCTTTGCATATAATTTTCTCCCTTATAGGGGTGCATTGCAATGCTTTTTCTCCCCTTAGATACCGTGTTTCCCCCTAGAATCAACCAAATTCCATTGATTTTTTCATTGCATTTTTTTTTCAGTTTGTTGTTTGTTGTGTTTTAAAGAGCCTGATACCTCAGATTAACCAGTGACCTTACCTACTCCTTCCTCCTTTGAAAGAAAAGTTTGTTGAATGTTTATTTAAAGTGTTTTTATTTAACGTTTACGAATTAATTTCAAAGTATTTTCACTGGTGCATTAGATCTATTTTCTTTTGAAAAAGGAAATTTTCGTTAAATTCTTTGTTTCCTGATAGGACAATTTTTTGTTAAATTCCTCATTTTTCCTTGAAAAGAAAAATTGTTGTTATATTACTCATTTCTCAAAAGTAAAAGGCCTTTTTTTTATTGATTTGATGCACTTAGTTACCATTTCTGCATTCATAACATTAAAGGGATGGAAAAGAAAAACCTACATTTTCATGTAGTGGATTGTGTGTTTTGCAAAATGAACAATTAGGAAAGCTGCATTATAGTTTGTGCTCTTTGATTGTTTGCCCTCAAATTGATTGCTCTTTCCCTATTGTAGCTAGGATTTTCATTGAAAAACTAAAAGTGAAAGATTGCTTATCATTTTAGTTTTCATTTTAGGAATTTCCAATACATCATCGCGATGAACCTTGAAAGGAAAATTGATAAACAAGATTGTAATATTCCCAAATGGGGAAGAAGAAATATATGAACACAATAATGGAAAGAACAGTGAATTAATCAACACATTATGATATGAGACAAATGTATAGTCATTTTATTAAACATATCAGTAAACAATAGGCACAAGATATTGAGGATCAAGTCACTCAAGAAATACAAAACAAGCCTTTACAAGCAAAATATGCCATCATATGAGAAATAGATGCCATAAAAATTCCCTTGAGAAAATAAAATGCAGTTTTAGGGTATAAAATTCTTCATAGATATATATCAATGTCGATCTGATGATATATAGCTCAAATAATGCTAGGAGTGAAGATCTAGACTCCTAGACACCTTTCCTAGATAACCCAGGAAGGGTTTCCGGAAATGCACGCAAATGAAAATGGTGATCTAAAGCCCTAGGAATGAAGAGTCACTACAAACTGGAGCTCATGAAAATAAAAGTCTAAAATAATATAGATCTGATGTAGATCTCCTCAAAGGTCTTCTCCAATGAAAGGTTGAACCCTTCACCTACAGGAAAACACTCTAGAAGAGCCACAAGACCCTCTCCTGAAGTTGCCCTCCAAAATAATGCAATTCCAGACAGAAACTACACTGTAAATGATGGAAGTATGTTTTCATAGTGCCAAAAATCTGAAATGTGCTCAGAATCCATCCTTGCTAATCTCCCAAGAGAAGGAATCCTTCCTCCTATCAAGAAAAAGCTCAGAAAGTGGGTTTCTCAACCCTCCACTGCAACAGCCTACAACACAACACAATATTATGTAGAAAATATGTTGTAGCTGAAGATTGAAGCTTGGCTAGAATTTCGAATACGTGGAAATGATAGATCAATACTCTCCCAAGAGGCCTCTCAAGGAAAGAGGTGGAATTCCTGAACAAGAACACCCTGTGCTAAACAACACCAACAAAAGTCTAAACAGACATATCAAAATAACAATCATAAGTTAACCCCATACGGCTACCATCCTCTTACTTATAAACAATGTGAGCCTTCTCACCTTAGGTCCCACTCATTAGGTTTTCCACCATCACACAATAAATCTCCCTCCAAAACTGCGTTGTCCCATCATTAATGCCACTCCTCCATAACAGTGTTGTTTGATTTGGTCAAAGTTGACCTCTTCAACTTGCTCTAGCCCCTTTTCACACCCAAGGGTCTTCAATCCAACTTGTATATAACTACCTAAGCTAATCCACATTCATATTGGGCCATCCCTATTGATGATTCACTCCCTCCATTCTAGCTTTGTTGACTTGGTCAAACTTGACCTTGTCCACATGCATTAGCTCCTGTTCACACATAAGGGTGCTTTATCCATCTATGAATATGATCCATTTTCACATTAAGAGGGATTTTATGCCTACTAGAAAGATTTATGGGCCTCCCTACCCATTTATTCATCTAACTATATGTCAAGAGAAAAATTAATATTCCAATTAGTTGCACGCTAATTTAGGAATATTACAGTCCTCCCCTCCCAAATGTTGATTTTCCTCAAGAAACTTCAAGGATAGAACTGAAGAGCCTCCTCTCCTCCTCTTGTATAGTCCTAATATCATAAAATCCTCCAAGGAACAAGATGTTGTCTCATCAATACATCTCCAAGTTGCCCCTCCCATGTATGCAAGTTAGCTTTTGGTGACCATCCAAAATAGCTATCATCATGTAGAAGTAAAACAAAAATGGAAGAAACAATGTATGGTCTAGAGGCCTTCTTGAGGCATGGAATATAATATATGTTGGGAACTATCATCCCCATGTGAATCTCCAATCCCCAAGCTATCATCCATATAAAATGAGCCACCCTCCAAAATGGTAACTCATGAAAAATCTCCTTCACCTTTGGCTCCTACAATGTAGGTGGGTTGCATAACTAATCATGGTAAACAAAATAGCCTACCCCACACTGTCTCTCTCTTCACTTATGATAACTATAGAGTGGCTGCTGATTTTGGGCTACAATAATGTTGTCATCAAGAGGCAAGAAGAAAGTTGGATCTTCAATGATCCTCTCTCTATAGTCGTGAATCATGCTGGCCCAAACAATCCCATACAAAGTGAATGGTACATCATCACCATATGGAATCCAAATAAGAAAAATTTTGAAGGTTATGTGCAAGTTTGGATGATACCAATGGTTTCTCCAGTGGATATAGCGCAGTTTTACCAATTTTTGTTTTATAACATCATGTGGCAAGTTGTCCTCCAACAAGTTACTAGTTGTGCATGTTTTCTCATCTACTATGAGGTAGTAAATGTCATTATATATCAGTTGAGCATAATAAGAATAACACCACACTTTCCCAAGGTCATGCAAGTAATGGTAATCTCCATGATAAATTTTGGTCCTAGAATGACCATGAAACCCAAGAATAATCTTGCCCTCTTGTGGATCAATGCATTGTACATAGATGGTGAGAAGATGCACATACTTTATGAAATGGTCAATAAGTATAGAAATAAATTTCTAACCATGCATAGTGAGTAGACTAGAAGTGAGGTCCATAGATGAGCCCTCCCATCAGATTATTATTATAAGGATCTAAAAAATGAAGGGATACATACTCCCCTTAGAACATTCCATCAATAGATACATACTCCCCAGTGACAGTGTTGTTGGCCTTAGTGATAAGGCTCTTGCCACTCCATGACTCCATTCTTTGACATGCCATATGCCAAAGGCATACACCATCATGCTGCTATATGTGGAAGTCTACTTCGTATGTGGAAGTACCTCCTGATCCCCCAATGCTCAAGGGTAGCCTCTTTGCACTTTGATTGTGCCATCCATTTCTCCTGAAATATCATGCCAAGTACGGGAGAAAATCTGCCCATACTCTCTCAATAGTAGCTAAAGCAACAATAAATCTTGTTTCCCCCTCACACCTCCATCATACAAATCATGAGGTGAAGTATGATGATTGACATGAAGAATTTCATATCAACATAATGAAACCAAACTCCTTGCTTCCATATGATGCAAGTGTCCTGCCAAGTTTCCTCCACCAACATACCCTTTGAAGAAGGATATATTACATGATGGCCAAAATATTTCAAGATTAGCCAACGCAGCCATGCCTCTTGCTGCCCTATGTCATAGATATGTAGGTGACTCACCAACCTTTTGCTTATCATCCACACCCTTTCATCCAAATGCGGGTGTCTCTTAACATGCTTCATCTTGGTATTCCCCCAATCAAGAACACCATCATCCCGTATCAGATTTCTACCCTTGAATTTCATGGGATGTTGAAATGCAACCTATTGGAGATATTTTAGTGAATACCCCTCAACAATGACCATATTGAATCCATAGGGATACAAGTATGCTGAAAGAAAAGTATCCTCATAGAGTTGTACAATGCTCATCAAGAAAGAACCATCATAATGCTGAAAGATAAGATGTCTCTCCTCAATAATCTGCTCATCCAATGTCACACAAGTGTAATGGTCATCAGAATGCTCAAATAATAGTTGGGACCCCAACTCATCACTGCTGCTCAATGAAAGAGATGATGATCTCCATAATGGTGCATGTGCTGTCTCAAGATTTTGTTCAATTCTGAACATATAGTTCCGCAATGCTTTGCTAAGGGTAATGTTCATCCCTTCTTGCAAAAGTCTACACTCCAACCCTAAGAGTTGTGTGTAACTCAATAATGATACACCAGGATGATTTTTTATCCCCTCCTTGAACAACTCAAGGCTGCTTAGCGTAGTGAAATTATGCTGCTCCAAACCAACAATATCTTTTGACCCTTGGTCATGCAGTGGCATATTTCTAGAACCCTCCATAAGATGTGCTAAAATAACAGAAAGTGGAAACTTATGCATACCTTGGTGAAGCTTGGGCACATCTTCTATTGCTACAAGGGTTCCTTCCTCTAATGTGATGGCTCCCCCAACTGCTGATGATGATGGTTGCTCTCCCATAGTTGTATCAACACTGGTACAAGTCTCCTCATGTGGTGGTGAAGGCTTCTTCTCCTTTGATTTCTTCTTGTAAAATTTCTTGATCAACCTTTGAGTAAATTATGAAAATGTAGTCACTCTTGTATGACTAAAATGGCTGAACCACCAAATTTTTGCTTCACCCTCAAGGTGCAACGCTACAATCTCAACAACTTCTGTTTCTCTTACTTGATTTAGTAGGAAGAATGCATCCAACTTCATTCCCCAAGCCCTTGCTATACATGTGGATGACCCATCAAAGGTAGAAAATAAAAATTTATTTCCCTTTATCTTCCTATTGTTGCAAGGTCTCCTTTCTTCTTCAAGCTGAATTTACTATGGAAGAGTTAGAGTTTCCTTGAAAGCTCTAGGTTTCTAAGTGACTACATTTTCCAAGTGATCTCATACTATTGGAAGAGTTAGAGTTTCCTTCCAAGTGCCCCCCATCTCCATGCCTCTTGTCTTCTTCCTCAAAAGGAAAGGGCATAGTATATTTCTTTAGAGATCCCTGCAACACTGGTTTTTTCGTCTGTTAATAGGAAGTACATGGATCTTCCTCTTCTTGTAGCCCTCTAGAGGTCTCATTATATCTCTCCTATTTCATCTGCTTAAGCTCCTTGGAGAGGTTCTTCATAGATCTGAAAAGTGATGTGACAAATCTCATTCTCTCCATAATTACTATCTCTTTCTCCTTCTCTTCTTCTTCTTATAGCATATTGGCTGAAACTCATAGGCTGAGCCAAGATTATGCTCTGATACCACTGTAATATTCCCAAATGGGGAAGCAGCAATATATGAACACAATAATGGAAAGAACAATGAATAAATCAACACATTATGATATGAGACAACTGTAGAACCATATTATTAAACATATCATCAAATAATAGGCACAAGATCTTGAGGATCAAGTCACTCAAGCAATACAAAACAAGCCTATACAAGAAAAATATGCCATCACATGAGAAATAATTACCATACAAATGCCCTTGAGCTAAGACAATGCATTTTTAGGGCATAAATTGCTGTATAAAGATAGATCAATTTGGATCTGCTAATATATAGCTAAAATAATGCTAGGAGTGAAGATCTAGACTCCTAGACACCTTTCGTAGATAACCCAGGAAGGGTTTCCGGAAATGCACCCAAATACAAATGGTGATCTACAGGCGTAGGACTGAAGAGTCACTGCAAACTGAAGCTCATGAAAATAGAAGGCTGAAATAATATAGATCTGATGTAGATCTCCTTAAGGGTTTCCTCCAATGAAAGGATGAACCCTTCACATACAGGAAAAAACTCTAAAAGAACCACAAGACCCTCTCTTGAAGCTTCCCTCCAAAATAACGCAATTCCAGACTGAAAATCTATTGTAAATGATGAAATTATGTTGGCCTAGTGCCAAAAATCTAAAATTTGCTCATAATTCCTTCTTTCTGATCTCCTAGGAGAAGGAATCCTTCCTCCTATGAAGAACGAGCCTAGAAAGTGGGTTTCTCAACCCTCCACTGCAACACTCTGCAACACAACACAATATTCTGCAGAACTGTGTTGTAGCTGAAGACTGAAACCTGGCTAGAATGTTAGATATGTATAAATGATAGATCAATAATCTCCCAAGAGGCCTCTAAAGGAAAGAGGTGGAATTCCTGAGCAGGAACACCCTGTGCTAAACAACACCAACAATCTTAGCTAAACAACTGAAGAGAGAAAAAGTCTAAACAGACATATCAAAATAATAATCATAAGCTAACCCCATATGGTTGCCATAATCTTCCCTATAAGCAATGTGAGCCTTCTTACCTTGGGTCCCGCTCATTAGGGTTTCCACCATCACACAATCAATCTCCCTCCAAATTTGTGTTGTCCCATCATTAATGCCACTCCTCCATAATAGCGTCGTTTGATTTGGTCAAATTTGACCTCCTCAACCTACTCCAGCCCCTTTTGACACCTAAGGGTCTTCAATCCAGCTTTTATATAACTACCTAAACTAATCCACATTCATACTACGTTGTCTCTATTGATGATTCACTCCCTCCATTCCAGCTCTGTTGACTTGGTCAAACTTGACCTTGACCACATGCATTAGCTCCTGTTCACACATGAGGGTGATTTATCCAGCTATGAATATGATCCCTTTTCACATTAAGAGGGATTTTGTGCCTACTAGAAAGATTTATGGGCCTCCCTACCCATTTATTCATCTAACTATATGTCAAGGGAAAAATTAATATTCCAATTAGCTGCATGATAATTTAGGAATATTACAAAGATCAACTTAAAATTTATCTCAATTTACCTAACAAAGAATTGGAACCATAACGATAACATTCAGAAGGTCTAGGCTAGAGACGTGTTCCAGCATCGTAAAACATAGCAGCTATCATTAATTGTATACGATACATTTCGAGTGTGATACGTCACTCCACGTACATAAGTATATCGTAGCTCATCCATGTACTTTCGGGTATATCGGGTGGTGTTACAATACAAAAAGTATAAAGGGGTTTTCTCACTGTGTAGTTTCATATCATACAATGCTAATACAGACTTGGGCCTCCACATACCTTTGGGTATATTTGGGTGGAAAACTTTAGGTTTCTATCCATCCATAGTGAACTGAGTCGGCCACCTTGTAAATTGTGATACACCAAGCACAACATTCGCGGAGATTTCCTGCTTGTACTTCTTGGTTCGCTAGGAGGTATTATGTAGTTCACAGTTTCTTGGAAAACCTTTTTCTTAGCAATACCCTTTTATTTTGTTTATTTTCTTTTGGTTAAAATAAATCAGTAATCGTGGAAGAACAAAATCCTTTCCCCCTTCGTTCACATATATTAGCATTTAAACCACGTTTACAACCAGAAGTTACTCTTGGATGGAAAAGGTGACAACACTCTACTGAATCAAGTACTATTAGTACCTGTCATGAAGCATCATCTTCCCATATACCAAAGTTGGCACAAGTTGTTTCTACACATCCTGGTTCATCTACTATTGTCGAAACAGAGTCCTAACAACTACCTGTGGTCACAATCCATCCAATCTGTGAGACAATACCTCCCGAACCCGACGTTGTTCAAATAAAAGTTGATCCAGATCCCATTGTGCTTTAGGGGGTAGCTGCTATTGGTCAGACTTGACATCATTCTGAGGACTGATGAAATAGGGTCCATCATCCCCTTATGTTTCAGTTGCTATATTCCCTAAGTGGAGAAAATCTTGATTCTAAAGTCGAACAACTGGAAGTTGTTTTTGTATGGGTCACTCCATAATATATTGTAGCCATTGAGTCTCCCATATCATGGAGTAAACCACCTGAAATATACTTCAGGCCAAATGACAAAGTTCTTCCACCTATTTTAATTTCAATTGAAGAAATACCACAAGACGAGACACCTTTAGCTCCAACTCATTTTCGGTAGGAGCTTTATCTGTACGAATCTTTTCCTCAATCACCTTCCTGTTCTTTTGTTGATCATGTTTCACTTCGAGTTCCCATAGGTTCTATAGGGTATGCATTGGTTCATTTTGACCATGGATGAGATAACATCCCAGAATGAACCATCTATTTCAGCTGCAACAACATCTATTGTTGCTTCATCTTTGATGTTTTGTCCATTGACTTAACCCATGCCATCATCTGGAATCCTATCTGGTTCCTCCCTTATGAGTACTAAATGACTTCATCCTTTATTCACATCTTTAGTGAAATATCAAGCTGGTCCCAATGGTTATTCCCCTTGGTGGCCAGTGATTTCACATAAATTACCCTCTGAAATTCCAAAATTCAATGAGAACCATGGAGAAGACCCATCAACACATGTTATAAATTATTATTTGTGGTGCTCATCAAGCTCCTTAAATGATGACTCTGTTAGACTACGTCTTTTCCAGTGCACACTCACTAGTCCAACTACACAATGATGATGGTTCTTTTTCTGTGTCAACCTCGTTAAAAAATGAAACATATTAATGAGGATAATTTTTTTTTTCTTTTGTCAACCTCATTAAAAAATTAAACAAGTGCCTATGAGGATGGCTCTTTTACTGTGCCCACCTCGTTAAAAAGTGAAACAGGTTATGAGGATGGTTCTTTTACTGTGTCAACCTCATTAAAAAATGAAACAGGGATTGAGGAAAGTTCTTTTATTATGTCAACCTCCTTAAAAAATGAAACAAGTCATGAGCATAGCTCTTTTCATGTGTCAAGCTCGTTAAAAAATGAAACAAATCCTTCCCTATAATGAATCTTCATTCCATCCAGCTATTAGTTTTCTTAGGTGAATTAAATGAAGCTTGGGGGGCACCTATGCTTGCAGGGGGCATTCGACATGTGCTCTTGTAGGGGGTATTAAAAACATTCTTATCAATCGATCGCAATCAACAACTGAATTTCGATGGTAAAAACAAGTTCACAGCTCCAAAATGAAAATGGTAGCTATGGAATGTAAAAATGAATATTAAAACTCTTTTTAATAGTCATTTAATTGTTTGAAAATCATATTTATTTCTATGGCTATGGTTTTATTATGCTTTTATCATGAAACTGGTATTTTTAATCCATTTTGTGTTGTTCTTAATAGGTCTTACAACTGATGAGCAGATTATTCATGCAAATTTATTTCAAGAATGATTTGACCACAAAGCATACTTTTTCTCCTTATTTTTTGAGCTTTGTTAAAAATGAAAAATGTTTTGAAGCACACTTTTATCTCTTTTTCAAGCTTCGATAACAACTAAAAAGGAACCCTTGGAGTCTTCTTTCAGCTCTTTTCAGACTCCGATAATGTCAAAATATTGTCGAGCACTTGTCTTTTGGAGCTCTTAAAAGTAAATGAATTTATATCTACTCAGTATAAGTTTAACCCTTTTTCGGACTGAGATAGATTATTTATGAAATAATTAATACCTTGGTCAAACATGAATAAAGAGGTTCTCTTAGATATTATTTAACACTTTTTCGGATCTGAGAGACAACTCTACAAAAAAGTACTTATGGAGTTTTCTTACATCCTCTTTTTAAAACTCTCTAAATATGAAAAAGGACCGGGATCTCACTGTCATTTACCTCGTTAAAACATAAAATAGTGAGGAGCTTGTCAATCATGGCAAGAATTGAGTTTCATTCATCACTAGACTCGTTAAATTATTAAATAAATATACTTTATTCACCCGAAGGGTTGAATTAGAAATCAATCAAATGTTATCCTCCTCAGGCTTGTTAAAAAATAAAGAGGTATTGGTCGACAAATGACCAGGGAAAATTTTGGAAAGTGAACAAAACTTTTTACGTAGAAGGTTGCTCTTGAACATGACACATCACTCCATCACCATGATTGTTTGGGTTGGGTAATCTTATTGATGGTTCATTCATACTTATGGTTCATCATCCCTTCACTTCGGTTTTGGGTCAATGCTGCAAACTCATCTCAACATCGCTGATATTTTCAAGAGAAGTCATCCAGTGAATACTCATCCTTCTACAATACTTATAAACCTTCATTCTCATGAAAATAATCCCTGAACATTGCTATATCAAGTCATACCTTTGTCTCCGAAATCAGTAACTCTAGTTTCACAATAAGGTGGCTTCTTGTCGACGACAAATAATTATCTGGGAAGTTCACTTAGAAACATCATATTCCAGTACCATGAGGCTTGTTACAACATCGACAAGATCCTCACTTCCGGACCTTTTACTGAAAGATTTTTTTGGCATGTGACATCAAATCATCTATTCACGCCTTACGAAATGTACTATAGTATCTTTAGGACCATTGATATCAATGGTGGTTCTCTCGCGTTTTTTAACAACTCACATCATTGGATATTAATCAAACGATGTCTTACCATGTTTTACTACAAATCATATATTTGCATGGCTAGACTTGTACCCTAATGATCGAGTGAAAGAGATAAGAAGACCCCAGATCTAGTTTCATCCATCCAAGTTGCGATTTCAGGATTTTTGTACACATCATCTGTATGGTGACCTTACATATAGATTGTCATCTAAACATGGGCCTATATCTATAGGCAATTCTATATTGGGAAACATTCCAATATAGACGGCTTTCTGAATTATGTACATGTTATTAGAAAGTTTATGTGCTAAGCATTGGAATGCCTTCCCTCATCAATTTATGATCAAGAGGATATATCATGATGTAAGTATTGTAAGATTGATGCAGGTCACCACTCTGCTTCATCTCCATCCCATTACAGTGTAAAGCATCTCAATCAAAATATTGTTATTATTATTCTTACTTCATGCTTTAGGGGGAAATTGTTATAGGTTAACTGGACATCATCTCTAGAACCAATGAATAGGGTCTATCATCCCCTATCATTTCAGTTGTTACATGCCCTAAGACAAAGAACAAGACAAATCATCCTTGACTTTCATTGCAAAGGTTTCCAATATTTGAAGTTTATAATATATCATATGAGAGCTCACC
Organism: Pinus albicaulis; assembly: GCA_034641835.2. Taxonomy (NCBI): domain Eukaryota; kingdom Viridiplantae; phylum Streptophyta; class Pinopsida; order Pinales; family Pinaceae; genus Pinus; species Pinus albicaulis. The sequence continues at coordinate 67,607 of JAXQQM020071125.1, forward strand.
AACACTGCCACTAAAGGGACTCAGTGTGTTGCATATGCAGGTAAACCCACTCAAGGGTGCTCTGCAAAGCACTTCCCAACACTCATGGGTGCGTTGGTCACATTGGGGGAAAAATTCTCATTGTTCCGGAATCTCCACTTGAACAATGCCTTCTAGAAGAGATCACATGTGTCAAACTTCGAATCCATGTGTCCATTTGATACCTCTGAGACTGGGAACCCTTCTTTCATATTATTAGAAAGTCATTGATTATAAAACTACCTTAAGCTCCTCTAAAAATTGAGCACAGATCCTAGTGTTTGAGAGGAACAATTGGAGTAGAGAAATGATGGTGGAATTTCAATTGAGGAATGGATTTGAGTGACATGCTGCTGGAGAGATGTGCATTTTAATGAGACTGGGATGTTACTAGAGATGGTGAAACTAAATCAATCATTCGGTTGTAACCTCCCCTTCTATCCATTAATAAATATTGTTGGTTACTTTCCAAAATATGTATCTGTATAAGCTTTTGTCTTTCATATTATGAATTCTTATCTGATGTATATGGTTCATGTTTTATTGATTTAACTGAGTAACTTTAATAGACATCTGTGTTATTGTTATATTTTTTTGTTTAGTGTTCATCTTTGCAGGAAATATTTTGGCGATCTAGCTCGGATTTGAAGCTACAGCAAAGAGCGACAGAAGGAGAATAAGAAGCGCTTGGACTCCAAGCAAGTTCTTTGATCTGTTCTGTGTGTCTATTTACTATTAGGAATAGTAGTTACAAATTCTTTAACCTGTTGTTCTAGATGAGCACTACATCTAAGGAAGAAGTTTTTATCCGTAATCCATAATTCCGCATAACAGGGGCTAGAAAATACTTTGATTTAGTTAAGAAGACATTAATAAAAGCACTAGTGTTGATTATTACAGATTTTACCAAACATTTTATTATCTTTTATTTTTCTTCTGAACACACTATTGGATTTGTTTTGTTGCAGAAAAATGAGGAAGGATTTGAACAGGCTAGTATTTCATTTTTCAGTAATTCTTTAAGAGATACATCTTTAAAGTATAATATCATGGAAAAATAGGCCTTTGAATTGGTTAAAGCAATAAAATATTTTAGAGTATATATTTTGCATTCACATATTATTGCATACGGACCTAATTCAGTTGTAAAGGATATTTTGACACAAAATGGACCAAATGGAAAATGAGTAAAATGGATTACTAACGTCCTTGAGTGTGACTTAGAAATCAAACAAATAAAGTTGATCAAAGGACAAGGACTTTCTAAAATGATGGCAGAGTCTAATTTCCATGCATTAGACATCAAATTTCTTGTTGCACTAGATGATCAAGAGGAATAGGTGACTCCACACATAGATGAATCATTTTTAAACTCACCCTAGTATGCAGAATTGTTGTATGTTTTATTCAATTTGAATGCTCCTCTTGGTCTAACAAAAACAAATGCAAGATTTCTCAAATTAAATGAAGTTAATTTTGTTACCATAGAAAATGTTTTATATTGGAAATATGCTAGTGGAATTTTACTTAAGTTCTTGTTGAAGGATGATGCAGAGAAAATCATGCAGGAATTCCATGAAGGTGCATGTGGTGCCCATCTCTATTGGAAAACCATTTCCAATAAAATCCTCAGGAATTTTTTTTACTGGATAAGGTAACTTCATGCCATGAATTCCATATTTTTGAAGGAAAAATAAAGCTCTTACCCCTGCCATTAAAAACCATTTTAGTTGAGAGCCCTTTTCAGCTATGAGGATTGGATTCCATTGGTGAAATTCATCCTCCTTCCTTTGGCAAACATAAGTGGATTCTAACAGATACATATTAATTTACTAAATGGATAGAGACCACCCCTTCCAGATCTGCTACTGATGCTATCATTATTAAATTTCTTGATACAAATATCCTTTCTAGATTTGGTTGTCCTAGAAAACTTATTACTGACAATGTAGCAGCTTTTAAATCTAAGGAAATGATTGAATTATATAATAAGTACCACATTACTTTGGGACATTCAATAGCTTATTACCCTCAAGGTAATGGGTTGGTTGAGTCCTCAAATAATATTCTAGTAATTATCATTAAGAAATTGTTGGAAGACAACAAGAAATGTTGGCACAACAAGTTAGTTAATGCACTTTGGGCTGGCAGACTTACAACATAAATTTCAATTGGTATGTCACCATACCAATTGGTCTATGGAATGGATGCTCTGTTTCCATCATCTTCAGGAGTACCATTCATTAAGATAACACAATAATTACAGTTTGAGCCAAATGATATACAGAGAAGAATCAATCAAACCATTCAGTTGCAATAGTCAAGGGAGGAGGTCTATAACAAAACTCAAGTAGTTCAAGAAAATGTCAAAAATATTTTTGACAGAAGGACTAAAGCAGATGAATTCAACATTGGATACAAATTTCTAAGGTGGGATTCCAGGAGAGAAGACAACGGTAAACATGCTAAATTTGATAACCTTGGAAAGGGCCATACATTATTTATGCTTTCAGGGGAACCAATCCATTCTTCCTCAAGGACCTGAATGGAGCAGAATGGTACTTTCAATGGAAGTATGTTGAAGCACAAATTTTCTTAGCACAAATATTTTTCTTACATCATTTTAAATATCACAATATATATTGATTTATTGGATAACCTGTTGATTGGAGTTGAAGCACACAGAGAAGGCGCTAAGCCATGATTGACAAGATATCATAAGTACCTTAACAAAAAAAGAAATAAAATGCAAACATTACATACATTGGATACTCAAGGCCATTGATCATATGCTCTTGACACTTCACATGAAAAAGTGTCATCCCCAGTTGGAGCCACTATTAGGGTCCTATATTTTATAGGATCTCAAGGCGATTGAGTATGTCATATTTGTAATTTTAAATTGTAAATAATTTTCAATTTGAAAATGATTTCCAAAAAATATATATATAAAATAAAATCAAAAGAGGGTATGTCAAAAAGAAAAATGATATGAAGAAAAATACAAAAAGACAGTAAATTGAAAAAATACTAAAAAAAGAATAAAACCTCACGAAAGAAAAATAGAAATAATACAGAAAGTGTTGCAAATTTAAATGCCACTACTATTAAATTAGTTTACCTTATGTCAAAATCCAATAAAATTGTGTGCAACTTGTCTTAAAATGCCACAATAAATAGATTTTTGTTCCAATCATATAGCTTAATCATGATGAAACAATTGTGAATTTCATGTTAATTAGGTTAGTGAATAATGATTTACAAAACAGTTTAATCAGAAAAATCAGTATTTAGATAGAAAATGAGATTGATTCAACAGTATAATGTGAAAAAATAGGAGAAATAAGTGATAGAGTAGGTTAGATTGTTATAAAAAAAGGATATGTGGGTTTTCTAGCTTAAATTCACCCTAAGGATTGAAGATGAAAAAATGTTAGCTTAGTAAAATAATTGAAAATGAAAAGGCAAGTAGAAATTGCATTGTGGATTTGAAAATCATGAACAATTTTACCCTAAGTTTAAATTTCAAAGTTATATTTCATGCACAGGAGAAGGAAAAGGAATAAAAGCTTTATCCTAAGTCTAAAATGATCGACATATGAAAATGAATGTTTGGCACATTATCCTATTATCAAAAATTTTCACACCATTTAACTCTCCCACTACCTGACAAAACATCTCCTTGTTGCACATTAACTCACCTCCATCTCTCCCATCATCTGATCCCCCACTCCTCCATAAAATAACCTTTATCATTTTTCGGCCCCACCTCTCCATCTAAACTTTACTGTTAGGGGGGGGGGGGGGGGGGGGTCCGAAATAAGTGGATTTTTGTTTCGAGCCCATGTTAACGTGGCGTCCTGTCATCATTTCGCACCCCCCCCTATTGAAACCATTTACCACTTTAGACCCCCTCTGAAAATCATTTTCCCCACCATAGTAAAAACATCCAATCCGCCTGTTGAGAGTTAGTCATGGCACACCACCTGGACTATACCATTTCCAATTAAATGCCTTCCCCCTATAATGCAACCGTTCGTGAATTAAATTCTTCACTAACCATTAATCCAATGGACCCGCACCACCATCAACGGAAAATCGACCAAATTGTGAATAAATCCATCCCTGATCAACTTTTATCCTTTACCTTACCATTTCATCTACTCTATACATGTTTCTTGCAAGTGAATAGAGTGCCAAAAAATATAATCCGATCACTATCAAAGTACTCTCTGCAACTGGTTGCCACTTCTTCCTAATTGCAAAGCTTTTACTTAGTCATGGCCTCCATTTATCTATCAGAAACACTCATCCACCATCAAACCTCATCCAACCATGCCCCCTAAGAAGAAGGGATAGGAAGAACCAGTAATTCCACTGCTCCATCCCTCATTTGACTTTGATCATTTAATTTGGCGGAGAACGATTACAAAATCCATGAAACCTTGTGTGAGTTTGAAATATTTGAAATGTAATGATGGCTTGAAGAGAAATTCATTGAAAAGTCTGATGATATTGGACTGTGGGAGTCCAATTTCACCATTACATATTTTGCCACACCCATTATTCCCCTTAATTCATCAGGAAGTGTCAAGCTTGTTATGTACCCAGTCAGAGAGCTATTATTTCCCCTACAGGAGATATTTTAATAACCATAACTGCTCAAGCCATATACCGAATGATGCAAGCCCCTATAAAAGAGAATGCCACCATTTTCTCTCAAGAAGCACTCACTAAATTATATTAGAAGATGGACTTTGCAAAAAGGGATAAAACCCTTGAGATTTTTCTGGCTGAAGATTCCCAACCACCCAAGAAGAATCATCCCTATGCATTGTCAATTTTCCCTGATAAAGCCAAGCATATCATTACAGTTATCTCCTACCTCCTTGGTTATTACTTAGATCAGTCAGTAGGTGAGGCCATTATAGAATTGCTTTCCATTTTCTTCATAGATTACAAACCATCCATATTATTCAACTTAATCCAATTCCTTTCATATTCCATCCATGAAAAATTTGTCAAATTACAAACTGACGAGGTATTTAAATATGTCTATGTTTTAGCATATATGTTTTTATATTTTCAAGGAGACAGGTTCAATTTTGCATTGTAGAAGTTGGATGATGATGAAAATAAAAAATATGTCATCTTCTAGACTACAGTGGTAATGAAGGAGAAAAAAGAATACTCATAGAAACAATTAATAAACCTATTTGTACATCCAACACTCAGTCTTCTAAGCAGCAATTCAGAGCCAGAAGAAATCAGAAATTTTTCCAGTTATCAGACCAAACCAAAATAGGAGTATATTATATTTACCAGAATTATACAGAATTAAGAATATATGGATGTGAAATTTCCCCATATAATCTCCCAAAATTCCTCCCAATGAGGATTTTTTCTCTAGAATACGTAAGGAAAATTCTCAATGTCGATGAGGTCCATTTTGTGTTTGCCAAGAAAAAAATCTCAATTCATGATGAAATAAAAAATAGGACCCTTCATCTGTAACAGTAGAGCAACATGGGAGGAAGTAGAAAAATTGTTGAAAGGAATGCAATTCAGCCTCAGTTTTACATGGTCATATGACTCATTAGGTACCATCTCCAAGGTAAGGGTAGAGAAAAAATCTACAACTTACATTCATACCCACTAACGAGATGTCGAGAGATACATGAACCAGCAAGAGTGGATTGATAAAACTCTAAAAGAGGCTGATGAATACTTGGATTAAACTTCAACATCACAGGCTCATGTCCCACATGACAAAGCAGGAAAACTGATGATAGAAGAAGAGTTGCCTTCACTGACTTACACTTCTAGAAAAGAGTTCAAAATCATGTACAAGAAGAGGACTAAGCTCAATCCCAAATTAAATCCAAGCAAGGTTTCAGAGCAGGAAGTCATTATCATCACCAAAGAGACACCTACTTCCTCACAAGTAGGTGGTCAGACCACACTCTCTCCTACCACCTCTATAGCTTCAAAGGATTGGCAACAAGCTATTCAAACCAGTATAGTTGTTCCAGGGAAGAAAGAGAAGAGAGTATTTGATAGATGTGGGGGGATTAAATTGAAGAATGAAGTTTTGAAGACCAGTACATATAATTAGTTCTGTAAGGAGACTTCCATCGCTCAGAGTAGATTGTTGTGAGCCTTTGACTCGAAGAAAGGAAAAATAAAGATTTCTTTTATCAAAGCACAAATTCCACATCCCAAGACAACAATAGATTATAAAAAGACTGCATTTTATTTTGATATTAAATAATTACATTCCATTGATCAAATGGAGATGCACAAGTAGACACGTTAAATTATTTCTTCAATACTCACTAACACTTCTATGAGTTTGTCCAAATTGCAGATTTCTTTAGCTAATATCTAGTCACTGCTCAAAATGGAAAAAATCTCTTCTTTGGCCAATGATTCAAGGATTAAGTCTTTGGAAGACTTAGTGATCATAATTGGATATGATCTCTCCAATATCAGAGCTTCAAAAGAGGTAATTAAAAATAAAATTTTTGACATAGCAACATTGTGGAAGCAGCTAAAAATGCTAGCTATAGAGGACCCTTTGGCCAAAGAAATTGAAGAGACAGAGTCCCAAAAAAAAAACATGATGAAGCACATCATGAAGCAGAATGCTCAGCTGAGGGAAATGGAATCAGAGATGGAAAATATGATAAAGGAAAAAGAGTAAGCTGCCAAAATTTCATTGGTTCCTTTGGAGGTTGTACCCCTTACATCCATTCCTACAACCACACCATATACAACAAGTATGGTAGATGGAGTTTAGTAGCTCACCAAAGTAGTGAAAAATATGTCCATACAGACAGAAGAAATAAATAAGCCTCATGACCAAGTGAAATTGTTGTAGGATCAAAAGTCTGAAAGTGAGAGTTCACATGCATATGAAGCCCAAAGAGAAAAAAATATAATAGAAAGGTTGCAGAAGCCTAAGAGGGAGTCATATATAGGAAACACCTTGGGTCAATTCAAAGAGGTGATTTGGATAGATATGATTGACTCCAACAATGAAATCTGGCCCTACATACAGATCATATTTGAGTAGAAATAATTGATACACAAAGCCAAAGATGCCATCAAAACTATCAAAGAAAACCTTGGTGACATGCCAACCATTGCCAACAACATTATCAAATTCTTAAATTCAAAGAACATATATGATTTGGATGAATTAGGGGTTGAGGATAGGACAAATACAATTTTGGAGGTAAATAAGGTTTTTACAAAGAGAAACCTTATTGCACAGTTGGAGAAAAAATGTCGTAGCTTAGAGATAGTTGTAAATAGATTTTTTAGTAGGATAGAACCTTTAACTAAGAAAGGTCTTCCTTCATTGTTTGTAATAAATGAAAAACTGATTACCAGAGAGGATTATGTAAAGAAGTTGAATGAAATTTCCACAGATACAGCTAAATTTTCAAAGATCAGAGGCACTATTATAGGGAAATCATTTTTGGAGGCATTGGCTCGTGACCTTTTCGTCTAGCACGAGATAAACCACGTTCTTGTGCTAAAACCAACCTTTTACAAGTATACCGAAGTGGAATAAATCTACACGAAGGACATAAAATTAACTATCCCAAATGAAGATCGATGGGATAAGTAAACTCTGTTTCCAAAGTAAAAGTAATGAGTAAAAATCATCTACAGGCAACAAATGGGGACAACACATCACCCAGTGTTACAACCAATGTAGCCTACCAATAGGCCCATTCATCAACTGATTCCTTGAAAGCAGTGCCAAAAATGCTAGATCACCCACATCGAGCCTATTTTTTTTAACAATTAGAGTTTGTTGTTAGATTTAGGCTAATAATACATTGTTTGTTGAGACAACATTTATTGTAATCAATTTTGTAAATTTTAGTATAAATACTTCATTGTTTGAAGTATTCGAGGTTGATTTTTGAACATATTCTTCCTACCGCGCAATTATAAATTCCAATTTTTTGCTGGAGAATCAATAATACAAAGACTTCTTTTAGGATTCATATAGTGTAATTACTGGTGAAGTGTTTCTATTGTTTCCATGTTTTCCATTGTTATTTCCTTACTCTCTTTACTAGAACTATTAATTGTAAAATGTAAAGTGTGATGAATATGAAAAGTTATTTAAAACGCCTTATTCTGGCTTCTTTTATAATTTAAATGTTTTGTACTTGAAGTCAGATTAAAAAATACTTAAATTATTTTCAGTCTCAACTGAAATTCACTTTTCTTCCATATCCGTTATCCATTTAAAATATAAAATAATCCAGTAAATGCAACCTAGCTTGCCCTGTTATAACTCTCTTAAATTGATGCAAAATCTAGTTTTATGTTTTGACTCCATTTCCCAATGGGAATATTAATATTGAATCAACGAAATCAATAAAAATCAAACAACCACCAATTACAACAATAAATAGCCTAATATCCATTCAAAACAAAGTTAAAGCATAAAGAGAGATCCCTCTCTGAAGTTGGCAGGGCTAGACCCCAGCTTCCAAAGTGGCTTTCATGTTGTCTTCTGTGTTTATTCTACCAATCTTAAGAATTACAGAACGATATCATTATGCACATGTCCTGCAGGTAGTGTTGTGTACTTGTGATATTGTGTATATGTTGTGCATATGGTACTAGTATACAGGTGGTATAATGTACATGTCATACATGTTGTGTTGTGGGAACGTGGTACTATATATGTGCATTGCATAGTCATGGTATCACGACATGTGTATTTGTTGTTTCATACTCTATGAACGTATATGCATATTTATATGTATTGCATTTTATTATACACTAGGTGTAGGTGAATTTGTCGTATACCGATGTGGGTTTGTACATTGTATGGTTTTGTATGTCATATGTGGATGTATCTGTTGGAATGTACACTATGTGTATGTGTACGTGATTGAAGAGAAGAAACCGAGCTGGGTGCTTGCTGTATGTGGAAACCAATCTCATATGGGTACAAAGGAACAAAGGAAGAAGAAAAGACCAAGGAAGGAAAATTATCAGTATTTTATTTCAACTTTATTATGCATGTGATTTGTGATTCTAAATTACGATGGCTACCTGTGATTTATGATTATGTTTTATGGTGATTTCATGTGATTCATGATTTTAATCTATGATGGTTGCATTTGTTCTAATTGGATGTGATATGTTTATACATGATGATATGATCAAAAAACTAGTTTGACTTTTTGTGGAAAGAAGTGAACAAGATTGCAAGCTTACCTTATTGGAGAGCTACAAATGAGGTATGATTTGAATGTATTTCAATTTATTTTAAGTCTAATGAGATTATGTGTTTGGTATAGGAAAGCATGGAAATGCCTAGTTGGGTGGTTGAAACTGATTGCAAGCACTAGTAGTGTCAGCAAAATGAATTGGAACATGCAACACTATGCTACTAAAGCACTTCAATTGCAAGGCCAGTATGGAACACTAGTACCCAATTGTTCCCATTGATTTCCATGAGAATTTTATGAATGGTATGATGGTTTTCAGGCAAGGATATGCTTTGGTTTTTGTATCTTCCTATGCGAGGACTGCCTATGATGTGGGTGCTAGAGGAACTTGGAAGGAGTTTGAGTGCATGGAAGGGAGTGATCAGATTTCCTGAGGGACTATGTAGCTAAGAAGGGAAAGACGAGGATGGATTATTGTTTTTCATTAGAATTTCCATATGGAATCAGATGCACATTGGGGGTGAGCCCTGTAACAATGAGATGATAACTATGATGAACCCTTAGCTAAACTAAGAGGGGGGGGGTGAATCAATTTAGTACATTCCTGGTAACTAATACTATTTTCATTCAACTCATTAACTATTTCATTTTATAAGCAGCTTAATACATATGTTGGCAATATGATGCACTGTGTTGTACTTGATGGCAACCTACTTGATGAAGTTGTCCTTGATGGAATCCTACTTGATGAGTTGCATTTTGATAGAAACCTATTTGTTAAAGATGTAAAAATGATGTATCTACAGATCAGTTCAGACGTAGTAGAAAAAGGAATCTCAGTAAGTGCCAGAGAAATGATAAATATAATATGTCACAATGTATACGCTACTTTTATGAAGGCAACCCACATATGGATTCAATGTATACACTACTTTTGTAAAGGAAACCCGCGTATACATTCAGGACTAGTATATACGCATCTATTTTGAAGAGAAATCGCGTATACATGCGAATACAAACCTCCAAGTCGCGTATGCCTTTTGCGCTCTAAAAACTATGATACCTAGGTGCATTACCATGGTATTGGCCCACAGTATTGAGCGCTGGATTATCTATTTTTATCCCATCCAGGAATACCATAAGCGGTTAAGTGGTTTTGACTCATGGTATTGATAAAGGCTAAAACTATATAAGGAGAAGAGGATCATAGTGCAAGGTGTGCATGTGTAAGGGTTGTTAATGAATAAATTTCTATAAGGAATATCTACATGGATGAACTTTGTTCTTAATTGATAGATCTAAATCTATGATGAACCCATGGATATAATGATGGTTCAATATCTCTAGATCTGTTGATGATGAATGTCCAGAATGACCTACTGAAGGAATGATGAAGAACTGGCGCAAGTCTGCTGAATAAAATGAATAAATCTAGGTAAGTTTTATAGATCTAGTCTGTCCTGCAAAATTTATTTTTTACAGATCTATACGCTAGTTGGTTTCAACAAAAGCGTGTATATAAGTGGGTTCGCTTCATGAAAAGCGCGTATGGAAGTTAGGGTTTTTTGAAGAATAGAATACACAGAAGTATAGGCGGGTTGATGTGCAGGAAAGGGCATATGTACGCGGCTTCAGTGAAGCAAAGTAGCGTATGCTATTTGCATCAATGACTGTTTAGGGTTGATTTTGTATCTGCACATCTATTCTGAAGTCTAGGTTATTTCTGAAGTTTTGGTTAAAGTGTTTTTCACTGTTCTAATTGAAGTATTGGGCAAGAGTTTATGATTGTTGATAAGGTGCATAGGTCTGGGTTTTAATGAATACTTCACTCTAAAGTATATCTACATGGAATGGGTAACAATTTATTGATTGATCTGTATTAATAATGCACCTATGAAGAAAATGATGAAGAGGGATCTCTAGATCTGAAATGACTATGTATTTTCTAGATCTGCTTATGGAATGTTTAGATCTGTGATCTGGAAAATCTTTTTTGAAGTAAAGGGAGAGATCTGAGCTATTTATCTGTTCTGAAGAGTTGCACAGCCCTACAATGTTTGCAGATCTATACGCAGGTTTGTGGCAGAGAAAGCGCGTATATACGTGGGTTGGTTTCAGAAAAAGCGCGAATGGAATATGAGGTCAGTCCTAAAATATGTGTAGATGTATACGCAGGTTTGTCTCTGTGAAAGCGTGTATATACGCAAGTTTAGTGAAGTAAAAGCGCGTATGGAATCTAGGGTTTTTCTGAAGTGTGTGGAATGAAATGTCTGATCTGTTTTGTTGTTTTACTGCTATCTGTCAATGATGTATTCATACAGATCTGGGTTTTTTGAATGTTGATTATGCTATTGATTATGTTGATTAAAGATCAAGTTGTTGGTTGATTGGTTTATGATTCAATGAATGAATTGATGAGGTTATAAGTTTCAGATTGATGTTCTTTGAGCTTAAATGTGTGGAGTGGGTCCAGTCTAAAAATCGGATGAAAAGAGGCCTACAAGTTGTGCTGTATGGAAGTTGTTGGATCCAGTATGAAAATTTATGAAACGTGGTCAGCATTAGGTCTGAGGGTTGAAGCCTTCAGTATGGAAGAAGAAGATTTTTGTCAATAGAAGTTGGTGATTGATTTCAGGGGTTCGAAGCTCCCTTGCAGGAGAGGCTGGTAAACGATATTAGGTGGTTGGAGCTCCCTTCTAGTTGCAACTAGAAAAAAAGATAAGGTTGTAGCCTTCTGCAGGTAGAAGCCTGCGTACTGGTATAAGTCTGCATCAGTACAATGTTGTAAAAGGTTTTCTATATAATAAATATTGAAGACAGAGACGAAAACAGCGGTGGTTTTCTCCCGAATTGGGTTTCCACCTTAAATACTGGTGTTCATGTGTGTTGCTTATTTGTGATGGTTTATTCTATTATTACTGCACATGCTTACTGATTACTAAACATCTGATGAATGAATGATGCAATGATCTAAGTAAATAATTAAATGCATAAGAAGATCTTTGGACATACGCAAGTTTTCTTAAGGATATCCGTGTGTATACGCTAGTTGGGTTCAGTAAAGTAGCGTATGGTTTTAAGAGAAAGAAAAAGTAAAAAGTTTTTAGTCAGATCTAAATACTGATTCACCCCCCCTCTCAGTATTTTTCCCAACAATTGGTATCAGAGCAGGTCCTTTTGTAGAAGCTTGATCGCTTGAAGGAGATCTGTCAAAATGGGAAGGAAGCAAAGAAGAGGGCTACTCAAAGAAAGAAGTGTACAACATAGAATGAAGATGATGCACAAGGTATTAATCCTTGTTCTTGTGATTCACTTCCTTATGCAAGCAATGGTGAAGATAGTGAAAATGATAGTGAAAGTAACAATATGGGTCTAGAAGAAAATCTCAAGATTAATGTTGAAGATCAATTTAAAAAGAAGGAATCTATCTACAACGATATGATCTCTAGAATGAATGGATAGATAGAAATGTATCAAAGACTACAATATAAAGTAACCAATTGAAGTTAAAGACTTGAAGCAGAAATTAAGTTTCTCAAAATAGATATGGAAAAATCAAATAAGAAGAATGAAGAACTTTTACAAACTTTTGAAGAACAAGAAAATGGGTTGAAAGAAGATATTTTAAAATTGAATGATCAAGTCGAAGAAGGAAGAAGGGTCAAAGAGAGTATGAAGAAGCAATGCCAAATATTGGAGGTTGAGGTAAACATTTTAAAAGGTAAATTAGAAGAAAAAGATAAACTCTTGAGGTTTCAAGATAGTTCTAAGATTCTAGACAATATTCTTAGTAGTCAAAGGTCTCCTTCTGTTAAATTTGGTCTTGGTTTTCATGAAACTATTAAAGGAGAATCTAGTTCACAAGAAATTTCTAAAGATTCAAAGGATACCAATGCAAAACCTGAAGTGTTGAAAGAAACAAAAGGTCAACCGACAATCATGAACTCTCAAAAGAAGTCATTCCCTCCTAACTATAGAAGCATCAATAGATTCTCTCCTTTGATCAATAATGTTGAATGATTTAAATGTCATAATTATGGGCATGTTGCAGCCAATTGCAGAAGTAGATTGTTTCAGCCACAAACAAACAGATTCTACACAGAAAGGTACTCAGGTTTCTTTAAGGGATATTGTTTTTCATGCAGCAAGTTTGCTCATAAAGCAGCTAATTGCAATAGAAGAAAGAATAGAAAAACACATTATGATCCCTATGCTTACTTTTCTGGTCACACAAGATGTTATGCTTGTAACAAGTATGGACATGTAGAAAAAGATTGCACGATGAATAGATCTGAGAAATTGGATAATTTCCAGCACACAATAAGAAATTTCAAGCAAAGCTGGAAAAAGAAGGAGGACCGGTCAAAAATGTAGGGGATAATAATCCTACTGCAGTCTTCTGCCTCTAAATCTTACTTCTCATAATGACTACAGGAGTGATGTGAGATACATTATAGGAATCAGTAATGTATCATCACAAGGGGAGCAATATATGGTGATTCCCATGGTTGTTTTGGTAATTATGGTTGTGTTTATTTCTAACAGTGCATCTAATGTGACAACAGAAGACAAGTACATA